>CAHIKZ030000494.1:1110000-1175000 GCA_903632075.3 Acanthosepion pharaonis
TGCACCCTATGATTTCTCGAATAGGCACCCCCAAATAGCTGAAGCCACAATAAAAATATTAACCCCTCACTTAGGAACAATAAGGTAAGCTTGTTGGAAATAATAATAAGCGAAATATATAACTGACAAAATATATGGCCTGGATATAAAATCACTTTACACTAATATCCCTGATGAAAAAAAAGCTTAAATCTCTTGAAAAAAGCATCTAAGAAAATTAAAGATAATCTCTCTTTACTAATAAAATAAGAAAAAAATCTATGGTCTCATCCCCAATAAATATTATTTCACTAACAATTTTTCAATAACAATTTTTATAAACAAAGAATTGCATTCCCAATGTTATTCTCTCTCAGAGGAGCGATAACATGTATTTACTTTGAATTTCTCTTCTTCTTTCCAAAAGATTTTACCTAAACAAATTACTTCCGATAGATTAATAATGTTCTAGTAATATACTCTCGTGATACATATATATATATATATATTATGAAATGGACAAAGTACGACAATTAATTTTTAAGACATTTTTTTATATTTATACGTTCTTTTTATAGATACAAATATTTAAGTAAATGCTCTGTTTATAATAAACAACATTTACCGGCCTGTGTGTCCGAGAAATTTTCATAGAAAATATGCGTCCTCCGACAGGAATCGAACCTGTATCCTATACGGAACCATCCTATAGCCTGACGTGTGTTTACCGATTGGGCCACGGAGGAGCGTTCGGTTAGCAACGTCGATTTTACTGTTTTTAAACGCACTTCTCCATGATTTTCTCTCATACATTCATATCTGCTCAATACGCATCCAAATGTAAACAAATGGCCGGTAAATGTTGTTAATACTGTTTATTATAAACAGAACATTTACTTAAGTATTTTTATCTATAAAAAAATGTATAAACATATTAATGTCGGACTTTATATATATATATATATATATATATATATATGCGCGAAGCTATAAGTTATCGTAACCGAGGGATAGAACGTGCTTCAAATTGTTGATCACGCGAGATAACACACGCTCTTTCCCAGAAACCGTAACTAAGATCTGCTCAGCATAGCTGCAGTATAAACCACAGGTGGGTTCTTTGTATCTTTACAAAGAACGCATAAACATAAAAATAATTGTCGGACTTTGTCCATTTCATAATATATATATATTAAGAAATGGACAAAGTCCGACAATTTATTTAAATAAAGACATTTTTATGTTTAACGTTCTTTTTTATAGATACAAGTATTTAAGTAAATGCTCTGTTTATAATAAACAGTATTAGATAACATTTACCGGCCTGAATGTCCGAGAAATTATCATAGAACATATTCGTCCTTTGACAGGATTCGAACCTGCATGCTATACGGAACCGTCATTTACGCTGACGTGCCTTAGCAGTCGGCCACAAAGGAGCGTTCGGTAGGCAAGGTCGAATTTACTGCTTATAAACTTCAATCTTCGCTGAATCTCGTACATTCATAACTGCTCTGGCGTATCAAATGTAAACAAATGACGTCATATATTAAGAAATAACGTTAAACATAAAAATGCCATGGCCTGACGATTGCATATAGCATGAAACAGACTGTCGCCTCTAAGTGTTGACTTCTATGTTCACACACACACACACACACATATATATATATATATATATATATATAAAGGCATTTTTAAGTTTATACATTTTTTTATAGAGACATATATTTAAGTAAATGCTCTGTTTATAATTAACAATATTAAACAACATCTACAGGGCTGAATAACTCAGAAATTTACATAAAAAATATTCGTCCTCCGATCGGAATCGAACCTGTATCCTATACGGAACCGTCATATAGCTTGACGTGTCTTTACCAATTTGGCCACATGGAGCGATTGGTTAGCTATTACTACTGTTTTTAAACTTCAATCTTCCATGAATCTTTCACGTACATTCATATCTGCTTAAAGCGTATCCAAATGTAAACAAATGATACAGGTTCGATTCCTGTCGGAGGACGAATATTTTCTATGAAAATTTCTCGGACATTCAGGCCGGTAGATGTTGTTTAATACTGTTTATTATAAACAGAGCATTTACTTAAATATTTGTATCTATAAAAAGAATGTATAAACATAAAAAATGTCTTAAAATAATTGTCGGACTTTTGTTCATTTCATTTGATATATATATATATATATATATATATATATATATATATATATATATATATATAATTAAATCTAGTATATTACGGAAACTATTTTTAACTTGCACTGCTGATGTTCCATTCTACTATAACAAAAGTAATATATTTGTAAAACGGGATGGTATTTCCATTGGTTCATTTCTGGGCCCAACTTTTAGTAATTTCTATATGTCTAATCTCAAAAATATATATTAATAAATTTTAGAAAAAAAAACATCCATCTACCAAATATATGTCGATGATATCCTTATTGTAGTTAAAAATATGGATAAAATTTATCAACTCCAAAACAAATTATGTCCTTAAATTTTCATACGAAATTAATAATAGTAATAACATTCTTTTCCTCGATATACTGACAAATACTACTAATAATAAATTTACAATCTCACCATATAAAAAAAAAACTCACCATATAAAAAATCTCACCATATAAAAAAAACTCTAGTAGCATAAATTCGTGCAGTCTTAGCTGTAAGAGTTAATGTCGCAATTACTATAAACTAGCAATTATAAAAAAAAAAAACTCAATAAACCGTACAAAAATTAATTTAACCACAAAACAGATTTTATACAGTAAACTAAAAAATATAAAGTAAATACTTATTAATAATAACTTCCCTAATTATACCGTCAACGAATAAATAAGACATTCTGTTAGGAATTTTAATATAAAACAAGTAGAATATATTTCCTCAAATAATCCTAAACATATTAATCTTTTTATATCGCAATCAAATACATTCACATTATAAACAGGACGAAAATATCCTAAAAAACTAATATATCTACGACAGATCCGAGTAAAAAAAAAAAATTAATTATATGCTAAATTCAATATATCCAATTTAATCCCTCGTAATGGCTCCTTCCCACCAATTAACGTGTTGCAGAAAACATTATGCAAATATATATATATATATATATATATATATATATATATATATGTATGTAAAAAAATATTTTTTTTATGTTTATACGTTCTTTTATAGATACAAATATTTAATTAAATGCTCTGTTTCATAATAAACAGTATTAACGACATTTACCGGCCTGAATATCCGAGAAATTTTCATAGAAGATATGCGTCCTCCGACAGGAATCAAACCTGTATCCTATACGGAACCGTCATATAGCCTGACGTGCCTTAACCGATTGGGCCACAGAGGAGCAAGATTGATTTTACTGTTTTTAAACTTACAATTCTCCATGAATATCTGCTCGATGTAAAAAAAAAACGTATAAACATAAAAAAATGTCTTAAATTAATTGTCGGTAAATGTCGTTAATACTGTTGATGATAAAACAGAGAATTTACTTAAATATTTGTATCTATAAAAAGAATGTATAAGCATAAAATTTGTCTTAAAATAATTCATAATGTGACGTCATATATATATATATATATATATATATGTATATATATATATATATTCGAGCACCTTTTTTTAAAAATAAAAACATAGATACTAAAGAACTTTGGATCACTAATCTAAGATATCAACACACACACACACACACACACACACACACACATATATATATATATATATATATATATATATATATATATATAAATGTTCCTTGGGAGATTGTATCTCCAACAGAAAATACAATATATACATTGGTCACACCCCTACTACGTTCTCTCAAAGGTTGAGTTTTCATTTGAATGATGCATCTATCATCTCTCAGTATTTACAGCACCATACCCGTCCACATTTGCAATTTAGAAAAATTATTGTCGAAAATGCATATATATAATTTCATAAAAATAACAAACACAAACTAAAAATTCTTGAAGCTATCTCTATTAACAAATTGAAACCTACCTTTAATAAAATGAATTATGAATACTGTACAAATGCTTGCAGTCGATAGTTTTAAATATCTAGGTTATAACTAAAAAGGATTACATCATAAAATTAAAAAAATGCGCAGTACATACGTTTAGCGTATTTCACGTCAAATGTAAAAAATTAATTTTCAGGTGAACACATCAATTTTGTCTTAGAAAAAACAAGACCCTGAAGATGAACGTTTTTTTTTACTTCCAATGTAAAAAAAAAAAATAATTTGCAGATGAACACCGCTATTTTGTCTTAGAAAAAACAAGACCCTGAAGATGACATTCTACTAATGTCATAAGTAGTCTGGATTAAAATTTATATATATCAACATGGTAATTTACTTTCTTCCTTTAATAAGGATACTAAGAAACTAGTCCCTAAATATGAGACGATCCTATTAAGAATAAGTAGATAAACTATTCATTTCTTCAGCTATTTCATTTCTTTGATTCAGTAAATTTTTATTCTTTATAAACTTAGTAATATGTAGTTTCTCATGTATGTACAAAGGACATGGGTCATTTAATGACCTACATATTCTAGATTTTCTTATTAATTTCCATTTTACTGTAGGTGTTTTATTGGTTTCTTTTAAGTGCCAGAAATATTTCGATAGGGACGTCTGATACCGGTATTTATTGATCCTAAAAGAACTTTGATGTTGATTGAATCTTTTTTTGACCTCATGCCTTGTGCATCCTAATAGACTTTTACGTTGTCTGGATCCTCAACAGATGAGATATTGCATTGGTATACTAATGATTCCGTGCGACATTTATTGCTCAGAGGACAGTTATGAGGGTTTCTGCAGTTACATAATTTTTGTTTATCGTCATCTCTTTTTATTTTTATACTGTCTAAATTTCATTGATCTTGGTCTATGTGTTTATTCAAGATGTTAGCATTATGTTTCTTAATAATTTTTCTAAGTTTTCAGTACAGCTGTAACTTAATTTTAAGGCATTTTTTTATTGAAAATAGTACTTAGTTTAGTATCTTTAGGAAAATGCTTAACTATTAATGCAAGAAATTTTTGTCTTAATTTATTCTTTACCATTTGGTTGCATGGAGGTGTATAGCAAATTATTTTTTTTTACTTTTCTATTTTCTGTTGTTTCTATGATTTCCATTTTCCTTTTTTTATATAAGTTAGTTTTGGGCTTTTGTAGCCACTAACTTTTAGAGCCTTATTATATGAATTAATATGTTCATAGAAAATCTTCTATTTTGCTGAGATTTGTACTTACTCTTTTTTCGATAGACAAAGGTATGTTTAATTATAGATGGAGGATGATTTGATTTAGGGTGTATATACAGGGTGACCAAAAAAAAAAACGGGAACTTTTTAACAATCCAATAAAACCAAGAGTGATGGAAGAAAAATATTTTATTCATAGTAATTGAAACCTTAAAACATGCCATTTAAGAAACAATGATGGAATTTTCATTTTTTAAAAATTACGTCCTGTAGATGGCATCCACCTGTACAAATGCATTCTTGAAATCTGCTGTTGAGATTCCTCATTGACTGCTGCAACATCTCAGCTGGGATACTGTGAATTTCATGTTGAATTCTAAATAGCGAAATGTTTACTTGCTCAAGATGAATGTCTCGCAGTGTTGCCACTTGCTCATGTCTGGCAATACGCACTTCGAAATTTCCCTTTTTTTGGGTCACCCTGTACAAAGGAGTAGTATTTGTTTGTTTTTTTTTATAAAGTATGTATACATTTTTTCATTACATCTAATGTTAAATCGAGGAAGTTCAGTTTTTTCAATTTAGTGCCTACCGTAATTTTTAAGTTCAGGCATTTAAATTCTCTGTATAATATCTTCCCAGTTGTGGAATAGCAGATGCAGATCGTAAGTTCAAGATGCGGTTATATGACGTTGTACCAAATGAGAGACTGAATTTTTTAAATATATATATATATATATATATATATATATATATATATATATATATATATATATATATATATAAAACAGAATAATGTTAGGAATATCAATGACAAAGAGTGAAACTTTTTCCCTACCCCTCGTGTACACATCAATGTAACTTAACACGCCGGATAAAACGGTGGTTTCTCCTGCAATGAGGGCCCAGGAGGCAGGTTCGAACCCAGCCGGCGAGCACATTATCTTTATTGAGTTTTCTCGGGTTTTCAGTCCGACCAAACCAAAGCAATCTATTCTAAAAATTATGCAGGCATTAAATGACCCACTGAGATTGATATGCCGTAAACCAAACCAAACCAAACTAAACCAAGACGAGGTTAAGAATGAGAGAGAGAGAGAGAAAGAGAGAGAGCGAAAGACAGACAGACAGACAGACAGAAGATAGAGAGATAAGGGAAAAAAAATATGTCGAAAAACTTCAGACACTAACACCAGTCAAGAAATTCCAACACAATTGCAATTAAAACGAAATGCTAATTATAATTTTTTTGCAACGTTAATATTTAATCGGAAATATGGATGAGATTCCCGGTTAAAATAAAAATAGCATACCACGAAGAATTTACTTTACGAATTGAAGCGCAGTACTAGATTGGAAGCTAGGTCCCATCCTTTTTATAGTGAAAACTGCTCGATGTAACCATAATATCTATGCTATCAGTTTCACCCCCAAGTTTCCCACAACTCAAGTCCAGGAGGGCCTGATTGCGCCTGCAGTTACGTAACCCTGTGTTTCAATTCCCACCGCCATAGCTTCTCTGTGTCTTTCCTATAAGTACTCTCATGGTAATTGTTCTGATGAGCTTTCCTCTTTGGCACTTCGACTTTACGAATTTAAACGCAGTACTAGATTGGCAGTTAGGTCTTATCCTTCTACGGTTGAAATGGTTAGATGTAACCGTAAGTACAATGTTAGCTGTTTCTTCTCTTGCACTTTTGGCTTGTGGAACTCACTTCCGGTTTATTGTTTATCAATCAACTTTGACCTTCAAAGATTTAAATGCAATGTCAGTTGTTATCTTCTGGCTTCTTAATTCCTCTTCTTTTATAGTTCAGTCATTATAACAGTGTTTTTTTCTCGTGCTTTCACATTCAGTAACTCTTTGCATCTTAGTGGCTTTATTGCCTTGTTTGGGTCAAAATTATTCGAATAAAAACAAAAAATAAATAACAAAAAATAAGGATCAAATGAATTCTGAATATCATATACTGAGTAAGTCCGGAGAATATATCAGCCGAAACGATGTCTGAAAAACAGCGGGATCAATAGTTTGAAAAATAAATAAAATGTCTTTTTCTGAAGTGAATGACTGTACTCCTCTTTATGGCTGGAGCACCGGGAATGGTACAAAAATTCTTCGAGGAAATTTTCACTATTTTTTCCTTCAATTCTACAGTTATTATTATTATTATTATTATTATTATTATTATTATTATTATTTAATCTCCTGTAATTAATTTTTAAAAAAATGGCACGTCGAACTAGAACAAGCAACCCAGGTGGACGAAATAAAGAGTTCGGTTCGAAATTCCAATCACCTGAAGAAGGCCAGGGCTTACAACGACCGAAACGTTGTGAATATACCAATGAAGATGAGGATAACAGTCCGAATAATGTAAATAATGCAAGTAATCACAATACCTCATCTCAGAGATATAGACAGATAGAGAGATGGATATGGACATAAATAGAGAGAGAGAGAGAGAGAGAAATAGACTGATCGATATGAATAGAATACTTAAAATAGAAGAAAGGGTTCGGTTCGAAATTACAATTACCTGAAGAAGGCCGGCGGGTACAACGGTCGAAACGTTGTGAATATGACAATGAGATGAGGATAACAGTCCGAATAATGTAAATAATGCAAGTAATCATAATACGTCATCTCAGAGATATAGAAGCCGAAATGTTGTGAATATGGCAATGATGATGAAGGTAACAGTCCGAATAATGTAAATAATGTAAATAATTAAAGTATCAGTTGTGCCTCTCATTATTTGCGCACTCGGAATACTCCTGAAGTGCCTTTCAGTGCGTTTGGAAGGACCAAAAATCGTTAAGAAAATTGAAACAATCCAAAGAACAGCGTTAATTATCACTTACGGTCTTGTAGAACATCTAAGCTAAGATTAGTAAATCTCTGTAAATACTTACACAAACATATCGCTTCACTCGCTGTTTCCATGGCAAATGTTCAAACTCCACTCTTTGGTTCCACGAGTTCAGACCTTTACAGCTAGAACTCGCCATGCCGCGTCCCCAGAATCGAATCACTCACACTTCCCCCGCATTCCATTCTTAAAGAGGAAGTTCCACTGAGAAAAAAACAGCAACTTTGTTGAATCGGCTCCCGTGTGGGTGCTTTTCTGAACACAACAATTTGAACCTCTTCAAGTATAACGTCAATCGCTATATATTAATCATCATTTCCCTCGACCTCTTGTAATATACACACAATAGAAGTAATTCAGTTACACTCTACCTTGAGTGGCTGACGTGTTTTGAACGGAATGAGCTTTCGTATTAAAAGAAAAACTGGACGCTGAGAAGATTACAGGAATATTGAGGAAGGTTGCTGTCACTTGATCTCCAGATATTTCCATGATTTACTTGTCTTTCTTGTTGGCGCCATAAACTCGCCCCCTCCTACTTCATTTTGACCTTCTCTTTCTTAACTGACTTCGTAATCACTCCTTGGGGTACTTTATTCCGTCATCCCCCTTCTCCTCGTTATTTTTTTTTTTTTGTCGCTAACACGACGTCTATTTTCAGGCGACATACTAGAAAAAAAATAAAACCAAAAAAATGTTAGTCGCCTGGTAAAAATTAGAGTCACCCTCCCCCTCACAGTGCCCCCCACCCCCTCCCCCAACCCCAAAATCGGGAAATATGAGAAATCAAATCTGCCGTCTTAATGCATATTAAGTAGGGAGGAATATACCTACCTAATTTACTCTCTCTCTCTCTCACCCTCTCTCTCTCTCTCTCACACACACACACACACACACATGCAAGACCAGGAGAAAGCGACGAGGTAAAAAGAAGAAAAGATTTTGATATGTAATTAAAAGTTGCTGTGTACGTGAATTAATCTCCTTTTTTGTCTGATTGATGATAGGTTTTCAGAAATTTTTTTTTCCAGTTAAGAATAAAGGTTCAAAGTTTTCATCTATTACATATGTCTGCATAATATAAGTAAAAATCTATCTATCTATCTATCTATCTATCTATCTATCTATCTATCTATCTATCTATCTATTTCAGTCTGCTCATATCTATCTATCTATCTATCTATCTATCTATCTATCTATCTATCTATCTCAGTTGAACCCTTCTATCTATCTATCTATCTATCTATTTCAGTCTGCTCATATCTATCTATCTATCTATCTATCTATCTATTTCAGTCTGCTCATATCTATCTATCTATCTATCTATCTATCTATCTATTTCAGTCTGTTCTTATCTATCTATCTATCTATCTATCTATCTATCTATCTATCTATCTATCTATCTATCTATCTATCTATTTCAGTCTGTTCTTATCTATCTATCTATCTATCTATCTATCTATCTATCTATCTATCTATCTATCTATCTATCTATTTCAGCCTGTTCTTATCTATCTATCTATCTATCTATCTATCTATCTATCTATCTATCTATCTATTTCAGTCTATCTATCTATCTATCTATCTATCTATCTATCTCATGAACCCTTCTATCTATCTATCTATCTATCTATTTCAGTCTGCTCATCTATCTATCTATCTATCTATTTCAGTCTGTTCTTATCTATCTATCTATCTATCTATCTATCTATCTATCTATCTATCTATCTATCTATCTATCTATTTCAGTCTGTTCTTATCTATCTATCTATCTATCTATCTATCTATCTATCTATCTATCTATCTATCTATTTCAGTCTGTTCTTATCTATCTATCTATCTATCTATCTATCTATCTATCTATCTATCTATCTATCTATTTCAGCCTGTTCTTATCTATCTATCTATCTATCTATCTATCTATCTATCTATCTATCTATCTATCTATCTATTTCAGTCTGTTCTTATCTATCTATCCTATCTATCTATCTATCTATCTATCTATCTATCTATCTATCTATCTCAGTTGAACCCTTCTATCTATCTATCTATCTATCTATTTATCTATCTATCTATCTATCTATCTATCTATCTATCTATTTCAGTCTGTTCTTATCTATCTATCATCTATCTATCTATCTATCTATCTATCTATCTATCTATCTATCTATTTCAGTCTGTTCTTATCTATCTATCCTATCTATCTATCTATCTATCTATCTATCTATCTATCTATCTATTTCAGCCTGTTCTTATCTATCTATCTATCTATCTATCTATCTATCTATCTATCTATCTATCTATCTATCTATTTCAGCCTGTTCTTATCTATCTATCTATCTATCTATCTATCTATCTATCTATCTATCTATTTCAGCCTGTTCTTATCTATCTATCTATCTATCTATCTATCTATCTATCTATCTATCTATCTATCTATCTATCTATTTCAGCCTGTTCTTACTATCTATCTATCTATCTATCTTCTATCTATCTATCACAGTCTATTCCTTCCTTCCTTTCTTCCTATCTATCTATCTAATTTTTCTATTTCCAATACATTTCTCTTTCCGTTCACTTGTATTTTTTGTCTATGATTATCATTTTGATCTGTGTTCACAAATATCTTTCTTTCTTTCTTTCTTTCTTTCTTTCTTTCTTTCTTTCTTTCTTTCTTATTCGCTCACTTTCTTTCTTTCTTTCTTTCTTTCTTTCTTTCTTATTCGCTCACTTTCTTTCTTTCTTTCTTTCTTTCTTTCTTTCTTTCTTTCTTTCTTTCTTTTATACTGAATATTTTCTTACTCTTCTGAACTTTCCTGTTTTTTCCCCATTCCTTCTCACTCCCCATTTTCCTTCCTTCCTTCCTTCCTTCCTTCCTTCCTTCCTTCCTTCCTTCCTTCCTTCCTTCCGGCGGTACCTTTTTGGTGTTTTTATACATTTATATGTCCGGGGCCGTAGAAGGCCATCGAATAATCTCTGCGGCATTCCAGGCCGCCTCTCAGCGATCTGTGCGAAGACAACTCTCCTCCTAACAGTTAATTAATCTTTGTTATCGGTTGATTCGAACACGGATATGATAATATTTTCATAATATTTACAGAAGTGACAAAAAGACAGGGCCAGATGTGTTGCATCAAAAAATGCGCCTGAAAAAAAAAAAAAAAAAAATACAAAAACAAAAACAAAAAACAAACAAAACAAAACAAAACAAAGATAAAGCAGACGACACCTTCATTGGGCATAATGCCGTTTGGTGTCACCAGCATTGTGCAGAATCGCCTTCCTATGGAACAATGTAGAGTAGTTGAAATCAATCGTGTTTTTGTTTTAATGTCGTAGTATCTGCATCCGAATTTTGAGGTTTGAATTTAGAGATATCCTTCTATATTGACAACCACGACTAGAGATCTTCGTTAGCTTTGCCCTTTAGCTTATAGTTAAGGCAAGAGATGCATTCATACCGGCTGTAACAGTAAATATTGTAACAGCAAAATTATTAGATTAAGCTCTGAAATTTCATCTTAGAAATGATTAAAGATATCTTACTGGAATTCTCCGACGTTTTTACAAAGCTATTGAAATCTACTTTGAACAATAAGAGTATATTTAGCTCTAAGTTGAAGTGATGATCCCTATTGCTGTTGTGACCTCCTGATCTAGTTTTCCTCTCAACTGTCCCCTGTTTTTTTTAAATTATTCTCCGTTATCTTGATGGTTCTTGAATCGACTTTGAAGATAGAAGCCAGAGTATAAATGTTCGTAGCTTTACTGAAGGTCTGAATGGTTTTTTCGTCTCACCATTGCTCAGTTGGGAAGATAATAGTGCGGATGACATGAAACGATTTTAACCTGTTATGTTTTTCAGGAATTCTTCCTAGAAATGGTGCCAAGTTGGCGAAATGTCTTATCTGAAAACCTGGAAAAAATAAACTCAATTAGTTTAGTGTTTTTTTCAGATATGAAACATTTTGTGGTGATGGACAATTATCCCATGCAGTTACCCGATTTGGAGAAGTTTGCTGTTATGTCCGGTCTATCTATCTATCTATCTATCTATCTATCTATCTATCTATCTATCTATCTATCTATCTATTTCAGTCTGTTCTTATCTATCTATTTATCTGCAAATGTTCTGTAAGGCAAATACTATTGAAAACGACAACCATTTCATTTGGATTACTTTTAATGAACGTCTTTTCCAAATTACGAAAAGTCCTTCCCAAACAAGGAAAAAAAATTCCATTAAGAATTGTCGGAACAAAAAGGTAAATTAACATGGTCCGAGCTTTTACTTTCATACAAATTTGTGTGTTTAACACACACACACACACACACACACACACACACACACACACACACACACACACACACACATATATATATATATATATATATATATATATGATGTCCCAAATACCGCTAAGCTTCTTTATAATTCAATAAACACTACATTTATTGTCATTTAAAGAATGAACATAATTTTTATATATATGTCATTCGCAGACCGTACTGTTTCGCTGTATCACAGCTCGTCAGTGCGACTAGACATCCGAATACTTCAAGCCCGGATCGAAACCCAAATGATCAGTCAGAGTTTCTACCATATAGCTATCTTCATTCGACAGAGAAACAACTAAATCTAGCCTATTTTTTTTACGAATGTAAACAAATGGCAATCAGCCGGAGTGCTCCAATTCATTTTACTGAAGAGCTTTGCATTAACGAAGATATATATATATATATATATATATATATATATATATATATATATATATATATATATATATCTTCTGTCTCTTCTTTGACGTATGAGGGTCAAGGCAGCTCAGTTCCAAGGACCCGACAGCACATATGATTTGATTATAGTGGTGAAGGATTTTTTGCAGAACCAACCTCATTATTTTGGGGTAAACTATAAGGTCCCCAAACGACCCTTCGCAGGTTTTGAATTCAGAGTTTTTCCTTGTGTTGTCCTTTTCCTAGACTTCTTATTTATCCATAGCTGGCGGGAGAAGAAGAGGATTAATACGTAAGTGAATGTAATGGATATTCGACTGGAATTCGAACTTGACTCTCCGATTCCTCAATCCGTGCCTCCTCAATATATATATATATATATATATATATATATATATATATATATATATCTTCGTTAATGCAAAGCTCTTCAGTAAAATGAATTGGAGCACTCCGGCTGATTCCCATTTGTTTACGATATATATATATATATATATATATATATATATATATATATATATATATATATATCATGACTGATGCTAACCTACAGGAAAGTGACAGGTTATGCCCTTAATGTTGTAACATTCTGCCCCGACATGAAGTGGAAAGTTTATATTGAATCCATTGCTAGGTAAGAAAAATGTGTCACTGTCTTGTGCTAGAAAATTTTCCTCGCCAGAATCTATCTTACATATTTGGAATTCTACCATTCTTGCATTGTTGCCACATGTTGTCCGGCGTGCCTGCTATATATTTAGAGATTCTTGATAAAATCCAAAGAAGATTCAGCAACATTATTGACCCTGACATGGCCTCTCGGCTTCAGTCACTTTCCCACCGCCGTAATGTAGCCTTCCTGTACCTTTTCTATAAATACTTTCCTGATAATTTTGGATAAATTCTCCGCTGTGTTAAGGAGACTTTATGAGACTGTAACTAATGTGGGCTCTGTGGGGGTCGGATAAACGTCTTGACATAAAATAAAATATCAACGAATATCAATCGAGTTTCTCACCATGTGTCCACATTAAACACAAAAAGTAAAAATAGCAGTCTTTTCTTTTTCTTTTTCATATTTATTTTTTGATCAATCTTTAATAACAGTGAAACATTTTAGATTTATAGTGGATTTCTATCTATTCCTTATCCCATCATATCATATATATCTATCCTTATCATATATATATATATATATATATATATATATTAGTAGTAGTAGTAGTCTTATAAGTATAAGAAACTATACTCGTTCGGAAAACCTTCAGTGTTTTGATTTGCGAATAATCAAACCAATACCAAAGGGAAAAAAAAGGTATTAAAATAGAAAGAACCAAGAACATGTCCGTTAGCCGAAAATAATCGTCTAGCATGCAAGTCCAAAGCCCAAAGAAAAAAAACTGATACGTGTACGCAAAATAACTAAATAAAGTGCTCAATACGGTAAGTAGAGCAGACCTAATTAAACAATTAAACTTAGAGAGCCAGACAAACCTAACAATTATATATATATATATATATATATATATATATATATATATATATATGATTCGTTAAAAACGACAGACAAGGTACTACGCTTAAGCTTTTTATTTAATTTTTCTTGTGTTCTAACAAGAGCTTTCTTTTCTGGACAAAGAGTGTGTAAAAACTGTCTAAATGTTTTATAGTTCCAAGCGCTTTCGCCTATATCTTTAGCCATTATCAAGGATGATTCAATTTTTCCGCTTAATTGAGTGTGTGCATTATGTGTATGTCTTAGTGTGTTGTAGAGATGTTTTTAATTTACGAATACGGTTAGCACATTGTGGCCTTGTTCGTAGTTAATATTGTTAAGAGTTGGCTTTTTCTTTTTTATTATAAAAAACTTCGATTATTTTTAATCTTTTTTTTTACACCTTAAGGTTCCATGACTATAATATATTTCCCTATAAAATATATTTTTCCTGGTTCATCAGGTCACATCTTTAGTTACAAAGGAAGTTGGTTTCTATTATTTAAAATAAAAGAAGCCAAATTTTTCGGCGTCGTCTCGTACATTTTCATTTATTTTTTTCTTTTATTCGTATATTTCTTAACATTTTTTTTAGATTCGGAATAAGAAAGACACAAAAAACTTTTGACAGATCGACATTTTTTTTTCCATTTTATTAAATTCCTTTCCCTGCCAGAATGCAAATATATAGGTAAAGAAGATTGAGAGCCGTAAAAGAAAAGGCGAAAAACAGTAAGGAATAAGAAAATACGAACAAGATTAAGAAGTTAATGAAAAAAAGCGAAAAAAAAAAAAAAAAATTAAAAAAGTAATAAAATCAATTTAAGTTAGTAAATTTTTGAATGTTTACTTCCCATAATCGTTTGAATAAAATCTCCCCTTAATCTTAATCTTACTTCTCTTAATTGTTTTAATAATCTATATAAATAAAATATTTATCTCCATTTAGACAAAATCAGTTCCAAAGCAAACTGAACCATATATTGATCACTTCCTTTATTCCTGCATTTTTAAATTTCAGCCTTATTTGTTCAAGACTTTCATGTAAGGTACTCAGATACCGCTGTCTATTAAGTGATCATATTGCTTTAATTTGATCTTGAAATAGGCTTTATCGTCACTGTCTTTATTATTCTACTGCTAATCATTTTATTCACTGTTATGTTAAAGACATGCATTTTTTTTACATGAAATTGTATTTAGCAAAAAACGATTTATATAATGCCAAGGGTAATTAATTAATCATAGATACCATTAAATGTCTAAAAAGAATATAATGGGAACGGATTAATTAAACGAACTAGAACAGTCTACACCAGTGAGTGAAATAAAGGGTTCAGTTCGACATTCCAACCAACTGAAGAAGGCAGGTGCGTACAACGGCCAAAACCTTTAATAAATATGGCAACAAAGATAAGGACAATAGTCCGAATAATGTAAATAGTGTACATAATACCTCATCTCAGAAATATAGACAGATACTGAAAGGCGGAAATGTGGTGATAAATATGGCAACAAAGATGAGGACAATAGTCCGAATAATGTAAATAGTGTACATAATACCTCATCTCAAAAATATAGACAGATACTGAAAGGCGGAAACGTAGTGATAAATATGGCGACAAAGATGAGGACAATGGTCCGAATAATGTAAATAGTGTACATAATAGGAATGTAGAAAAATACTGAAAGGCCGAAACGTTGTAATAAATATGGCAACAAACATGAGGACAATAGTCCGAATAATGTAAATAGTGTATATAATACCTCATCTCAGAAATATAGACAAATACTGAAGGGCCGAAACGTTGTAATAAATATGGCAACAAAGATGAGGACAATAGTCCGAATAATGTAAATAGTGTACATAATACCTCATCTCAGAAATATAGGCAGATACTGAAAGGCCGAAACGTTGTGATAAATATGGCAACAAAGATGAGGACAATAGTCCGAATAATATAAATAGTGTACATAATACCTCATCTCAGAAATATAGACAGATACTGAATGGCTGAAACGTTGTGATAAATATGGCGACAAAGATGAGAACAATAGTCTGAATAATGTAAATAGTGTCTCGTTACAGAATATTTTTCTTTTTTTTATTATCTTTGAATTGTTATAGCACCTTGCGGAGGTTTGTTTCCGTTACCTTCTGTGTTATTTGGAATTCAGAATTGTCGTTGTCACTGAAGCCAACTCGATCTGGTATTTAATCCGTAGCTTGATAGGGCCTTAAGTGTTGGGTTCATGCCTTCCTTCTGGCCATTCCTGAGTCAGTGAAAGTAACATATTAGGCCGGATTTTGTTTGAAATGAATTCTCGCCGTTTCTGATTAAATCCAATCTTGTTACGAACACTTTTCTTCAATGCAGATAAATTTCTTTCTTTTTTTTTCTTTTTCCTTTTTTACGCTTTTTCTTTTTCTCTACATTTCTTTCCTACCTTCATTGTATGCCATTCTTTCTTTCTTTCTTTCTTTCTTTCTTAATAACCACGCTTTCTTTCTTTCTTTCTTTTTTTCTTTGCCTATCCTAAATTTTTACACTTCTTTCTTTGTCTATCATTACTTTTTACACCTCTTTCTTTCTTTCTTTCTTTCTTTCTTTCTTTCTTTCTTTCTTTCTTTCTTAATAACCACGCTTTCTTTCTTTCTTTCTTTTTTCTTTGCCTATCCTAAATTTTTACACTTCTTTCTTTGTCTATCATTACTTTTTACACCTCTCTTTTCTTTCTTTCTTTCTTTTCTTTCTTTTTCTTAACCACGCTTTCTTTCTTTCTTTCTTTTTTCTTTGCCTATCCTAAATTTTTACACTTCTTTCTTTGTCTATCATTACTTTTTACACCTCTTTCTTTCTTTCTTTCTTTCTTTCTTTTTTCTTTCTTTCTTTCTTTCGTTAATTCATTGTCTATCCATAAACTTTGGATTTCTTTCTTTCTTTTTCTATCCTTACTTTTACTCTTCTTTCTTTCTTTCTTGTTTATCTTTTTCTTTCTTTCTCTTTGTTGTTTAACTTTCTTGCATTCGTTTATTGTATATCTTTCTTTCTTTTGTCTTTCCTTAATTTTTTTAATTGTTCTTCATTTTCCTTCTTTCTTCCCTTCATTTCTTTTTTCTTTCTTTCTTTCTTTCTTTCTACTGATGATTTTGTTCTTTCTTCTTGTCTTCTGTTTGTTTCCTTTTTTCTGTCTTCTGGTGTTTTTCTTTTTTCCTTCTTTACTCTTTCTTTCTTTCTTTCTTTCTTTCTTTCTTTCTTTCTTTCTTAATAACCACGATTTCTTTGTTTCTTTCTTTGTTTATTTTTCCTTCACTCTTTTATTCTATTTCTTCCTTCCTTTTCCTTCTTTCTTTCTTTTTTTTTTAATCACCGCTATTGCATGTTTGTTTTTCATTTTCCTACCCTCCTTTTCAAACTCCATTATCTAACGTGACAATTTCCCTGACCGTAGCCTTGACGGGCAGATAGCTTTTAGATAGGTTCCTCCTCACCGGGACTTCAGTAATTGACAAGCCTCGTCTTCATTAAAATCTATTTCCCTTTCTCACTTCGTTTCAAATGAGCGTTTGGCTGTAAGGCCGCGTAGAGGAGCCAGGCTGGAACAATGATGGCGGGTGAGAGATAAAAGGGTGTGGCAAGGCCCGTTGCTTGTCTCGTTCGAACTTAACCCCAGTTTCCTGGATTCACTTCATCTTTCGACGCCTCATCAAAAAGATAACAATTGGTATTGGGTGTGGGGTAGGGGTGAATGCTATTAATAAGAACTTGATTGATTCGTTTAACATTGAGGGAGACGGCAATAGAGGAAGAAGTAATGAAATAGAAACCGAGGGAGAGAGAGTGTGTGAGAGAGCGAGAGAGCGAGAGAAGAGATAATATAAGAAATTGAAAATGTCATGAAGAAAGAGAGAGAGAAAAACAAAAATGACTGTATTGGGAGGGAGAGAGGAGGGAGAGAGAAAGAGAGTCAAACGTGAAAGGTAAGCTATTAAAGACAGGAGAGAAAAACAGAAGATTAAAGTAAAAGGGAAATATAGAGGGGAGAAGAAGAGAGAGACAAAGAGAGAGAGAGAGAGAGGGGGAGAAAGAAGGAGAGGGGTCGTTGGATACAGGGTGAAAAAAGACAAAAAAGACTGAATTGGGTGAGAGTCAGAAAGGGAGCGATAGAAAGAGAGAATGGGAAACGAGAGAGACAGGAGGGAAAGACAGACAAAAGAAAAAGGAAGAGAGAGGAAGAAAGAAGGGAGAGGAAGGGGAGAGAGAAAGAAAGAAAGACGAAGAGGGGTCGTTGGATACAAGGAAATGAAAGATGGGCAAACAGAAAGGACTGAATTGGATGAGAGTAAGAGAGGGAGAAAGGAAGAGAGTAAGAGAGAGAGAGAGAGAGAGAGTGAGAGAGAGAGAGAGTGAAAAGTGAAACCGAATCTGCTAGAGACAGGAAGAGTGACGAAGATAGAGGAAGGAGGAAGATGGGAGAGGAAGAGAGAGGCGGAGGAACAGAGAGGGAAGAGGAAGAGAGAGGCGGAGAAAGAGAGAAGAGAGAAAGAGAAAGAGAAAGAGAGACGTGGGGAGAGAGACAGTGAGCGGTGAGACGTTGGAGACAACGATATGAAAAGAATGAATTGGGGTTAGAGAAAGAGAGGGGGAGGAAGAGAGATGGGGAGGAAGTGAGAGGAGAGAGAAAAAGAGAGAGAGGGGAAGAAAGAGAAGGGAGAAAAAGAGGGGGAGGAAAAGAGAGGGGAGGAAAGGAGAGGAGAGAGAGAGGGAAGGATGAGTGAGGGGGAAGGAAGAGAGAGGAAAGAGGAAGAGAGAAGAAAGAGAGAGAGAGAGAGAGGGATAGGGAGAGAGATAGTGAGCGGAGACGTTGGAGACAACGAGATGAAAAGAATGAATTGGGGTTAGAGAAAGAGAAAGAGAGGGGGTGAACGATAGAGAGAGAGAGAGAGAAAGTGGAAAGGAGAAAGATGGGAAAATCGAAAGGACTGAATTAGATGAGAGTAAGTGAGGGAGGAAGAAAGAGAGTAAGAGAGAGAGAGAGAGAGAGTGTGAAAAGTGAAACCGAATCTGCTAGAGACAGGAAGAGTGGAAGATAGAGTAGGGAGGAAGATAGAGGGGAAAGGAAGTGAGAGGGGAAGGAAGAGAGAGGGGGAAGAAGAGAGATGGGGAGGAAGTGAGAGGAGAGAGAAAGAGAGGGGAAGAAGAGAGAGGGGAGGAAGAGAGAGGGGAGAGAGGGGGAAGTAAGAGAGAGGGGAGGAAGAGAGAGGAAAGAGGAAGAGAGAGAGAGGGGAAAGGAGGAAAAGAGAGGGGAGAGAGAGGAAAAGGAAGAGAGATGGTAAGGAAGTGAGACGAGAGAGAATGAGAGAGAGAGAAAGAAAGAGAGGGGAGAAAAAGAGAGGTCGAAGGAAAAGAGAGGTGGAAGGAAAAGAGAGGAGGAAGAGAAAAGAAAGAGAAAGAGAGGGGGAGAGAGATAGTGAGCGGAGACGTTGGAGACAACGAGATGAAAAGAATGAATTGGGGTTAGAGAAAGAGAAAGAGAGGGGGGAAGAGAGATGGGAAGGAAGTGAGAGGAGAGAGAAAGAGAGAGCGAGAGGAAGGAAGAGAGGGATGGAAAAGAGAGGGGAGGAAAAGGGAGGTGGAAGGAAAAGAGAGGGGACGAAGAGAGAGGAAAGAGAAAGAGAGAGAGAAGTGGAAGAGAGATAGCGAGCGGAGACAACGAGATGAAAAGTATGAATTGGGTTAGAGAAAGAGAGAGATAGTGAGAATGATAGAAAGAGAGAGAGAGAGAGAGGGGGTGAAAGGAGAAAGATGGGAAAATAGAAAGGACTGAATCGAAAGAGAGAGAGACAGTGGGGGGGAAATCGAGGAGAAAGACTGAATATGACCGTAATGAAAAGAGAGGAAGAGAGAAGTGAGAGCTTTGGGCATCCCATTAAAAATTGTCAACATGCCTCATACTTCTGTGAGGATATGTTTTTGAGTGGATCACATTCCAACCATCACCTAAAAGTCCTCGAGACAATTTATATTACGTCAAGACAACCATCCTTATGCAGAGAAAAGGGTTGGCTGTTAGGA
This sequence comes from Acanthosepion pharaonis, assembly GCA_903632075.3. Lineage (NCBI taxonomy): Eukaryota > Metazoa > Mollusca > Cephalopoda > Sepiida > Sepiidae > Acanthosepion > Acanthosepion pharaonis. Next base: position 1,130,426 of record CAHIKZ030000494.1, read on the forward strand.
CTTTGTGTAATACATTTATAGATATACCTGAGTCAAAATATGGTTGATACATGTGTATTTCCCTCCTCGCGTTGTTTACAGCTGTATTACGTTGAAATATCGGTCCCTGTACGATCACCGAAGTTAAGCAATCTTGAGCCTGGTATGTACATGGGTGACCGCTTGGAAATACCAGGAGCTGTAACCTTGGGTGTGCAGATGGTGTAATGGAAAATGATTCAAAATTGTTAATTAGACAAATGAGTTCCAATTACAGTTGGGTTCGTTATATTAATTTACGCGCAAATACCCTTGAATCTACCTCTTATCACTCCCGGCTATGGGTTAATTAGTAAAATATATATCACTAAAGCTTTATTCTCTAAAAAAACATTCTTCAATATCTATCTATATTTCTGAGATGAGGTATTATAATTAGTTGTATTATTTACATAATTCAGGCTGTTATCCTCATCTTCATTGCAGTATTCACAATGTTTCAGCAGTTGTACACTTCGGCCTTCTTCAGGTGATTGGAATTTCGAACCGAACCCTTTATTCCATTTTAAGTATTCTATTCATATCGATCAGTCTATTTCTCTCTTTATTTATGTTCATATCCATCTCTCTATCTGTCTATATCTCTGAGGTGAAATATTATGATTACTTGCATTATTTACATTATTCGGACTGTTATCCTCATCTTCATTGCCATATTCACAATGTTTCGACCTCTATATATGAGATGAGATTATGATTACTTACATTATTTATATTTATCGGATTCATTGCTATATTCACAATGTTTCGATTATTTAGGTATTATGATTATTCGGATTTATATTATCGGACTATTATCCTCATCTTCATTGCTATATTCACAATGTTTTGACCTCTATATCTCTGAGATAACGTTTTCTGATTACTTGCATTATTTACATTATTCGGACTGTTATCCTTATCTCCATTGCCATATTCACAACGTTTCGATTGTTGTACGCTCCGGCCTTCTTCAGGTGATTGAATCGAACCCATTATTTCGTCCATCGGGGTAGCTTTTTCTAGTTCCACTTCCGTCTTTTGTCTCAGTTTTTTCCCTTTAATTCAACTCTCCAAGTTTGGTACACCACTGCTGTGACCTGGTACTGAACTCACAACCCCTTGGGTCTAGTCACTGGATCTAACCAACGTCTTTATCCACTGTGCCTTGTCTCTTTGAGTGTCAAATTCTCCAAGCCGTCTTTCCATACGTTCCACCGGTAAATCGTTAGGACGAAAGGCAGAGTCTTCTTAAAGAAAAAAAAATTCTGCTAGGTACTGTCAAGGCTGGATAACCGCTTCGGAATACCAAGTGCTGTACGTTTGAGTGTGCGGGTTCGAGTTGGTTTCGTTACAGTTACTTACGCGAAAATACCATTAGGCGATCGTCCATCGAGGTAAAATCCCCCCAAGCGTTTCACCTCCGTCACTAGCAAAACGCTTTGGACCAGCGTGGTCGATTAATGACACATACCTACACGGGGAAGGGCCTAGGTCCAGCAAAAAGGATCTTCAAAGGCGAAGAAAGAAAGAAGACATTCTCCTCTTGCACTTTTTCCACGTTTCCGATTATTGTTATAAAGTTCCCAATTTCTGGCATTCGGTTGAGCTCTCTGGGGGAGGAATTGTGGGTTTGTAATCAGAAAATGATTAGAAAGAACTGGTCGGAAGTGTTCGATTCAGGACACTCAGACAGACAGACAGAGAGATTAAGAGAGATGATTTGGTTTGATATGGTTTATTTTACGGCATACAAACCTCAATTAGAAAAAACAATGACAATAGAATTAGCTTGAATTGTTATTTTCCAAGCAGAGCTTAGATGTGGCACAAGGCCGAAAGTATGAGGCATCTAGTGAGGATCGAACTCACTTTCCAATTGTAACTGATATAGCGAGACAATCTTGCTAACCATTACACCACGCCGAGGTACCCAGAATTATATTGAATAAGCCAAATGTGTACATCTATGCATGGCAGAAATGTTTAAAAAGAACTGGTCAGAATTGTTCTATTCGGGACACTCAGACAGACAGACAGACGGAGAGATTAAGAGCGAGGATTTCATTTGGTTTGATATGTCGCATATCAACCTCAAATGGTTATTTAATACCGACAATTTTTTTATTGCTGGTAATATTTTTTTTCCAAATATGGAATGATGGTAATATTTTCAAAAATGTATCGTTGGTAATATACAGGAAAATTATTGCTGAAAATACATCTATATTTTTCATGAAAATAATAAACGTAAACTAGATATTCTTGAAGCTATCTATATTAAAATATTTAACACAGTCCTTAATAAAATTAATTATCAATACTGCACAATTTTTTTAACATGTTTACGTTAGCTGTTTACTTTACATGTTTACTTTAATTACATGTTTACTTTATTTACATGTTTACTTTACTTACATGTTTACTTTAAACATATCTAGGTTTTAACTAATAGCGTTTTTGTTTCGTTTTTTTTTTAAATATGTTGACATTCCAAACTTAGTTACCTCCGCAGACGATTGCATCGGGAAATTTTATTAGGTTGGTGCAAAAATAATGCTGTTTTTTGACGTTCAACTTAACGTCAAAAAACGACATTATTTTTGCACCAACCTAATAATTCGTATATTTCATAACCATAGCAATTTCATATCCCAGTTAAAAAATTTAACTTTCAAATGAAGACAAAAATTTTGTCTTGGGGACCCCCCCCTAAAAAAAAACAAACACTTTGATGATGATATTGTGCTAACGTCGAAAGTAATCAGAATAAATGAATATGTATCAACATGGTAATTTTCTCTATTCCCTTAATAAGTATACTCAGAAGCTTATCCGAGAGGATCCTATTGAAAATAAGTAGAGAACACTTTTCTATATTATTCAATGAGACACATCTTAATGAAAACATGCTGCCAAATTGTCTATATTTCTGAGATGAGGAATTATGTACGCTATTTACATTATTCAGACTATTGTCCTCATCATTGTAGCCATGTTTATCACAACGTTTCGGCCGTTATACGCTCCGGCCTTCTTCAGGTGGTTGGAATGTCGAACTGAACCCTTTATTTCGCTCACTGGGGTAGACTGTTCTAGTTCCACGTGCCATGTCTAGTGGATGTTAGTTGTCAGGTATCTCCTGTTAATTCCCTTCTTCAAGTTCTCCACCGCCTTAACCGGGTATTGAACTCACACCCTTTGGGTCCTGTCATTGGATGTAACTAATGCCTTTATCCGCTATGCTTCAAGAACACATGGCACAGTGGATAAAGGCGTTGGATTCAATCCAGTGACAGGACCCAAAAAGTGTGGGAGTTCAATACCTGGTTGATGGAAAAGAAATTGGAGAAGGTGATAACTGACATCCATTAGATATGGCACGTGGAATTAGAACAGATCTACCCCAGTAAGCGAAATAAAGAGTTCAGTTCGACATTCCAACCACCTGAAGAAGACTGAAGCTTACAACGGCCGAAACGTTGTAATAAACATGGCGGCAAAGATGAGAACAATAGTCCGAATAATGTAAATAATACTACCAACTTATACGCAATTTAAATGCACACACACACACACACCTACCCTATATATATATATATATATATATATATAAGTAATAGCTCGTTGGTAAATAATCCAAGTGTATCCTAATAGTATAAAATATTAAAACTGATCCACAAAAGGAGCTCAATTTATTTATTATAACAGAACTTATAAATTACACAGAATAAAAATCTAAAGTTAGCTTATTCGAATAGCTATTTCGACCCACGAGACTTGTCAACTTAGTGTTCATATCTCTGAGCTGAGAAGACCTACGTGTAAAAATCTTATGTGTTGAAAAAGCTATTTTCGAATGAGGTAACTTTGGATTTTTATTCGTACCCGCGATTTTCCGTGAATAAACACTTACGTCATTCACCTATGCAAATGCAGTAGTATAAAGTAATAATCTAGGACATGACAACACATTTCTACGACATATCTTAACATAGTTAAGAATAAAAGAAAATACATGGAGGGCACAAATATAACACTGACGAAAGAGAGCGAATGCCCAACAATCCAATATGGCGTACAACCAGGAACTGAACCACGTCGCCTTATACACAAGGTAAACGGCATATATCAAAGCAAGACTTTTTTCTTTTCGCAGAGAATGCTGCGCTGATTTAATAACTGTATATGTTTGAACCGATCATTAGAAGAGGGTAGCGAGTTCGATCCTCACCAAAACCTCTAAAATGAAAGTTTGAATGCGGAGAGACTCAATACAGGGAATATAACGTCATGATAGGACAATTCGCGCGCTTCCTGTAATTAATAAGATGTTCTACTACCCCAGACCCGTATACATTCGGGCATTTATGCAAATTCTGAAATTGACCTTTATGCAAGCTAGTAGATGTTGGACTATTCTTTTCTCCGACGACCGAATAGTATTACTAATGTAGTGATCCTCACGTTGTCATTTAAGCTGATAGATAATAGAACTAATTTGATAGATAGATCGACCATTTCCATGCATAGGCTTCAAATTACTTACCTATCCAATTAGTTATATTATGAAGACTTGTTCTCTGTTCGCATTCTAACTTTAATTTGAAATTTTTGGGTGGGGGCATATTGAGTAAACATGTGCATAGTTCTTTGCGTAAAGAAAAGACGTGGGTGTTAGGGCTTAATATAACTTGCACATTGAATCTTAACATAGAAATCTAAATATAATGGTGATGATAATAGTAATGGAATGAAATGACAGCAATAATTAAAATCTCTCAAGCCAGGATCATGAAAAAAATGCAACATTTAGATCGAGGATAATTAATAATAATAATAATAATAATAATAATAATATGCACCCATAGAAAATAAAACCCGGCATGACAGAGTGGGTTAATATCTGCACTGGAAAATTTGCAACTTCTACGGGAAGGAAACTGAAAGAAACTGGTATGAACACCACCCAGACCCGGTTACGGAGATAGGACCTGTTACAATTCTATGGGACTACACAATACACACTAACAGAACAATTAAAACCAACCGCCCAGACATTGTTATTAGAGGCCACAAACAAAAAAAGTGCCTCCTTATTGATATGGCAGTCCCTGCAGACTGCAATGTATCTTTGAAGATCTTCAAAAAGCTGTCAAAATACAAGGACCTTGAAATCGAAATCTTAAAAATGTGGAACATGGGAACATCAACAATCCCTGTTGTAGATGGAGCCTTAGGATTGGTTGGAAAAGATTCCAGTAGACTCATTGAAGGGATTCCTGGAAGCCCATGCTTCAAAGAGATACAAAAAATTGTTCTCACAAGTACAGCCCACACTTTACGAAGGGCTTTATCTATGTAATTTTTTTTATTTTTGTCAGTAGAAAGTGTCATGATGCCATTTCTAACTTTAGGTCTCCGGGCGGGACTCGGAAAGAAATGTGTAAACACCAGAAATCAAAAGAAATAAAAACTAATAATAACTTGGTCAAATGAAATTACAACAAAACTGGGAGGACAAGGCGTTGCATGGCAAATAAAAAGAACGAATGAAGAAGATGTGGACCAACAGAAAACACATCATTGGCTGTGGAGCACATGGCTGAAAATTGAGACAGAAGGTCTCATTATTGCAGCTCAAGACAAAAGCCTCGAAACCAAACCCTATCACTGCCACATAATAAACGATGGAAATAAACCTGCGGAAAATATGATGAAACTGTCGACCATATTATCTCAGAATGTCCGGAACTGGCAAAAAAATTAATATACCCACAAGCATATCAAGGCAACGACATATGTGTACTGGAAGATATGCAAGAAGCACAAAATCGAAACCACTAAGAGATGGTATGACCACCAACCAGACACAGTTACCCAAAATAAGGATGTAACTATCCTCAGGACCATGTCAATTCAAACAGAGAAATAAAAGACAACAGACCTGATATTATCATAAAAGACAAGAAATCGTCCAAATACAAGGACCTGGAGATCGAGATTAACATGATGTGGGGAATGAAGACTGAGACTGTACCAATAGTAATCGGAGCACTGGGCCTCGTGAGAAAAGGAATGGAAAGTTTTACTAACAGTGTCCCAGGTAACATCAACATCCAAGTTTCCCAGAAGATCACCCTACTAGGAACATCCCATTTACTAAGAAAAGTGCTATCAATTAAATGACAATTCTCCTATCGCGCATAAGGACCATAGTTTAGAACCGGTTCTACAGGAAAGTTTCATTTTATATGATGATATATATTGAAAGTGTTAATATTTTAACAAAGTTTCATTTTATATGATGATATATATTGAAAGTGTTAATATTTTAACAAAGTTTCATTTTATATGATGATATATATTGAAAATGTTAATATTTTAACAAAGTTTCATTTTATATGATGATATATATTGAAAGTGTTAATATTTTAACAAAGTTTCATTTATATGATGATATATATTGAAAGTGTTAATATTTTAACAAAGTTTCATTTTATATGATGATATATATTGAAAGTGTTAATATTTTAACAAAGTTTCATTTTATATGATTATATATTGAAAGTGTTAATATTTTAACAAAGTTTCATTTTATATGATGATATATATTGAAAGTGTTAATATTTTAACAAAGTTTCATTTTATATGATGATATATATTGAAAGTGTTAATATTTTAACAAAGTTTCATTTTATATGATGATATATATTGAAAGTGTTAATATTTTAACAAAGTTTCATTTTATATGATGATATATATTGAAAGTGTTAATATTTTAACAAAGTTTCATTTATATGATGATATATATTGAAAGTGTTAATATTTTAACAAAGTTTTTATTTTATATGACGATATATATTGAAAGTGTTAATATTTTAACAACGTTTTTATTTTTAATGATATATATTGAAAGTGTTAATATTTTAACAACGTTTTATTTTATATGATGATATATATTGAAAGTGTTACTATTTTAACAACGTTTTATTTTATATGATGATATATATTGAAAGTGTTAATATTTTAACAACGTTTTATTTTATATGATGATATATATTGAAAGTGTTAATAGTTTAACAAAATTTCATTTTATATGACGATATATATTGAAAGTGTTAATATTTTAACAACGTTTTATTTTATATGATGATATATATTGAAAGTGTTAATATTTTAACAACGTTTTATTTTATATGATGATATATATTGAAAGTGTTAATAGTTTAACAAAATTTCATTTTATATGACGATATATATTGAAAGTGTTAATATTTTAACAACGTTTAAAATACAGCAGTCGCACATCGTAAAAACACAGAATGAGTGAGGCACTCTGTGTGAGAACTGCTTGGAAACACTCCACACACACATACACACTTACGCAAAACTATATACAAATTCAATGGACAAACCAGTGTTACACACTGCATTTCCACAGATGCTGATTATCAGCATTCGTTAATCTCGGATAAGCATGTTCTCTCGCCAAATACGAGTCTCCATTACTTGAATGAGAATACCGTGCTTTTATGCACCTGACCAGCCATTGGTCAGCCAATGAGCGCCCAGAACCAGCCAATAAAAATGGCTACAAGCAGCACTACCACTTCCGTCCCCACGAAGTGCAGCCCGATTCACCTTCAGTTTGAAGCTCGCCAATTCACCGTCTCCACGCTCCATTGCAAAACATACACGTGTCTCTTGACCTTTTGGGTCACCGAGGTAAATCTCCGCTACATACTCGGTTATCAATTCGTCAGAAGAGCAAACCTCCTTGGATATATGAAGGGTTTATTGACAAGGTGTGTCGTCGGGGGTTCTTACACAAAATATCCAGCTCTCGTATCTCTTGAAGATACTTCGTAGTTATCAATTCCTTCCTATCTGGTAGATCCAGGATGTTCATTGTTGTCTTCTGATGCTCATGAGAACAATGCTGTCATATCCCAAAGGCCCTCGCCTCGATACTACAATCTTTCTGTTTTGTATTGACAATCTATCAACGAACAGATGTAGATCATTAATAATAATCTACGCAGATGATTGCACAGTTTTTAAGGCCAGATGACCAGAAGCTCACAGCTGATCTCTTTTCTGATCTTGCTCTAACAGCTTAATGCAGGAAAAACTGGTTTGTAATATATAATGCATTCGAAATTAAACTAGTCACCAAGCGGTCATTAAATTTTCTCCTGTCATAATGAACGCATCTAATCTGGTGTTCGTTGTTTTTAACGTCCACTCAACATTACCCCACACCTGAAGCGGAACTCTATCTATCTATGTAATATATATATATATATATATATATATATATATATATATATATATATAGATAGATAGATATATAGATATATATATAGATATAGATATATATTTTTGCATGAGATTTGGTAGATGCAAGCATCGGATGTAATATGTTGTTTGCTGGTGCTATTTAATACTTTAAGCTACCTATCACTATCTCGAAATGCATCAAATTATGCATCCTATGCACTTCACATTGTTTCTTCCAGTATAATAATATTTATTATAAGCAAAAATTTGTTTTATCAATGGAGAGTCCTCTCTCTGGATTCCTAGCATGCATATTTCTGAATTTCTTGAATCTGGACCTTTTAAACATGTCATTCCACGTGATACACACACATATATATATATATATAAACAAATTTTTACTACGTTAATAAAACACCGATTAGAATAAAAATAAATATATTAGACAAGAAATAAAAATAAAAAATAAAAATAAATAAAAACAAGCAAAATAATTTAACCCAAATAAATAAATAAACAAATAAACGACTTCCGGTAAAATAACCGCCAAAATAGACTACCCACAATGCACCACAGACCCGTATATATAAATAGACGAGAAAAAAACACTACTCGTGGCCTGACTATTGCGTATATGTGTGTGTGTGCGTGCAATTTTTATATATGTTATTTGTATATTATATCTGCGCGATACTTGTTCGAAAATGCTCAATCAGTGATAGAGCTAACATATTAAGTTGGATTGATGTGAGTTTGTGACCCAGGGTTTCACGCTACTTGCGATCGTCAAACAAAGAAATAGCGTGAAATCTAGAACTACAAACTCACATCAATCCAACTAAATATATATATAGTTTCAAATGCATTAAATATATAGTCTTAACTTATGTTGACTTCGTCAGAGTTAAATTTATTCCATAATATATTATGAGGACGGTTTTTTAATACAAAAAAGAGAGTTACCCCCCCTTGATGCACAGGGATTTTTAGTAAATTCAGTTTTATTTAAACTATTAAAATTATGTAAAAATTCTTTTTGAATTTTTCGGCTTTCAAACTTAAGAATTCGAACGTTTAGATTATAAATAATTAATTATAATATTAATAGGAAACAATAATAAAATAATCAACTCTTAACACATAATTTTAAATCAGCACCACGAAAACGCGAATAACTCTTTGACTGTTAATAGGTATTTTCCCTGAATATATATATATATATATATATGTGTGTGTGTGTGTGTATATGTGTGTTTATATATATATATATATATATATATATATATATATATATATATACACACACACATATATATATATATATATATATATATATATATATATATAATAGCTTGTCCTCGTATTCGAGGATAACCGTCTACTAAGAGGGCTAGACAAAACAGACGCTCGCTCAGGCACAATCCACAGAATCAACCTGTGGTTTATACTGCAACTATGCTGAGCAGATCTTAGTTACGGTTTCTGGGAGAGAATGTGTTATCTAGCAGGATCTACATGATCAACAATCTGAACAACGCCAGCACACTCAAACGCTGGTCATACTCCTGACTAATACCGTGGTGAAATTTGAACCCAGGTCTCATGGTGAGAAAACTGCACATTTAAATATTTTATGGTAAAAAAATTTAACGATTCTAGGAATAAGCAAAATTTATTGGCATTTTAAAAGCTAAATAAAAAAACAGGTTTTCGTTCCAGCCTTATCAAGTTTATTTTTGGGATAGAAATATATATATATATATATATATATATATATATATATATATATATATATACGGTGTGTAAATTTGATTAATATACAAATGGAAAAGAAAATGAATTTTACCAACATTTCAGACCCGGTAAGCATTCCTTCTGTTTACTAAAGGGGGATCTGATTTACAGGATCTATATACAAAGGACTCCTGGAACCTTGATAAAATGAAAAATGGTCCGTACTAAAATATAAAACAATTCCTTCTATTTATTACATATAATATAGTTGACATTTCCTGGCATCTGGATTCAAAATCCTGGGTGGGTAAATTCTTAGATCCAAAACGTTGGGACGTCCTCCCTTTTTAGTAACACTTATATTTATAAATCACTGAATTAACATGATGGTGGGGAGGATGTGATTCCAAATGAAATAGAAAACAGGACGGGTAACAAATATTACCCGAACATTAGCCGAAAAATAACTGCTATTAATCACACGCGAAATTCGTCTAGCTAAAGACTCACCCCTCTGAACCAATAAAGGGGAGATGCAAATAAACTGGACATTTTTCAATAAAATGCGGCTTAACCCTATGAAATTTGCTGATGACATCTTGGATAACAGAGTCCAAAACATCCAAAGGATATCCGTTTTTTGAAAGTGTCATCTTAATAAAATCAGTTTCACACACACACACATACACATACACACACATAGATAGATAGATAGATTGATAGAGAGAGAGAGAGCTTACATCTTAACTTTTAAAAGTGAATGTCCACCCAGATACAAAATAGCTGTGTACAAAAAAAAACTTCCTAAAAAGAACACAACAGAATTCATCCTCTCGATTACTCTTCCTTAAAGAACTCAACAATATAAAACAGACACTAGTTAACAATGGCTGCCATAACCACCTTATAAACCACCAAATTAGATTATTTCTCCCCAAAGTAAATAACAAGGTTAGTGAACACACAGTCAAAAATAACATAAATATTTTCTACCAAAGTCAAATGCATAATGACTACAAACAAATTAATCTTCATTTAGAAATATTATAAAGAAATACAGTGTCCCAATTGACCTGAATAAAAAAAAAATCAAATTAATTATCTACTATAAAAAAATTTAAAATAGATAAACTTATGCTAAAAAATAACAACACACCAACTAAGTTAAAATTACAACGAACGAACATTATCTATGAGTTCAAATACCCCTTAAGGAACTGTGTTCCTAATCAAACCGGACTCTTAAATAATTACATCGGTTACACAACCACATGCTTATCCAGACGGTTTACGTTACACCTATCTGATCACAGCTCCATTAGAATCCATTTAAACACACACGCAAACTTACCAAACTCCAGCTGGAACAGACTAGTAGAAAATGCAAACATAATAATCGCATCCAACTATAAAAATATTTAAAATAATGGAAGTCTTAATAATAAAAAAAAGAAAAAAAAAACAAGATTTAATAATGTTAACTACGAACAAGGCTGTGTTCGGAAAAAAAACACACAACAAAAAACATGTCTATAACACCAAAAAACATACACACAATCCACACACCCAATTAAAAAGCAAAAAGAAAATCATCCTTGATAATGGCTAAATGTATAGCCGAAAGCGCTCGGAAATACAGAACATTTGAACAGTTTCTGCACACTCTGTATCCAGAAAAGAAAAGACTTGTTCGAAAACAAGAAAAATTAAATAAAAAGCTTAAACGTAGTACCTTGTCTGTCCTCTTTAATAAATATATATATATATTATATAATAAAAAAAAGGCTCAAAACTAATATTCCATGGTTATAATTTATTACATTGGAATTAATCACGTTCAATTCATCAGACTTACAAATTTGTCGGTCTGATGAAAGATCGTGATACGATTCCAATAATATATATTGTTTGAGCCTTTTTTATTTATTCTTATTCCGTCCTGGACATTGATTTCTACCTGGATTATAATATATATATATATATATATATATATATATATATATATATATAGTTATACTCGTTTGGAAAAACCTTAGTTATTTTGGCTTGTAATTGCACAAAACAATGCCCAAGGAAAATAAGGGATAAATAAAAAAAGAACTAAGAACGTGTAATCGAGAAAAAAAACAATCGTCCGGAATCCAACTCAGAGTCCAAAGAAAAAAACCTCCAAAACAAGTAAAGCAAAAAGTAAAGTGTAAGGTAAGTTTGCCTAGCTCTTTAAATTCATATATATATATATATATATATATATAAATAAAGTTAAAAAGAAATAAAGTATGTATAAAAGAGAGGTGCCGCAAAATGTGGATTTATTTAGAAAAAAATATTATGCTTTGTTTTACATAATTTTACGAAAAGAAATTCGGATTACCAACACACAAACAGAGAATGTCTCATATCGAGAATATTTCTTGAACATGAAGAAAAATTAATTATTTTTAATAATATGTAGAAATCTCCACTTTTACCTGAAGACGGTCTTGAGACAGAAACACGTGTTGTAAAATTATGTAAAACAAAGCATAATATTTTTTCTAAATAAATCCACATTACAACCAAAAACGTTTGCGGCACTCTCTCTTCTTTTATATATATATATATATATATATATATATATATATATATATATATATATATGTCGATATATATATATATATTGACCACTAATATATATATATATATATATATATATATATATATAGTGTAACCCGGATATAAGAAACTCGGATATAAGAGAAACCCGGATATAAGAGACTTCTTCTCCGGTCCCGACAACTCTCTAATATCCGGGTTACACTGTATATATATATATATATATATATTCCATCGCTAAAGTTTAAAAATAATAGTTGCACCTCGTAAAAAATGAATAAATTATTTCTACACAAACTTTAACGCAGATATACCCACGCTTGCGAGATAGAAATTATATATTTAAATACACAAAAACACTAATTTAATTTGTACTCATGAAAAGAAACAAACACGCAGGCCACGTCAAATAAACACTCAATGTCCGCATCGCCATCACTTTTTTTTTCTCTAAATTTAATGAAACTCTTCGCAAGAGTTATTTTTGCTCTCCAATAAATAAATAAATTACCCCTCCCCACTATGCTGGCCAACTGTTACGTCATTAGGGCCTAAATAATTCACATTCAAAAATGATGACTACTTCAATGACCTCCGACCGTAGTGGGTGTTTTTGTTTTTTTTCATTCTGTCAGTTCCAAATTAACTCAACCCTTAGAGGTTATCTCCATTTGCGACCATAATCGACGACATTAGACATGAGCAAAAAAAAAAAAAAAAAAATATAAAAAAAAAATACAGAACAATATTACAACGAACGCCACCCGCCATTTTGTCAGCCATTTTATAACGACATTAATTTTCCCGCCTTCGTCCTTTGTTTTCCCGCCCTTTTCCCCCCACCATTGTTTAAATAAATAAATAAATAAATCAAAGAAAACATTGTTATTATAATGGCGGCCGTATCGCTACGTCAAACATCATTAGAGATTAGTGTGTTGATCTTTCATACCGCTTGTGTGTTTGTTTATTTATTGGATATTTCGAGGTGGGAAGATGGTAGCCATTTTCTTTCTTTTTTCTTTCTTTTTTTTTTTCTTTTAAGGCGTGGATGAGCGACAGAAAATGTTCGTTTTTACTGCTGTTTTGTCTTTGTCTCCCCCCCCCCCCAATAAACCAATAAACCTTCCGTCCCTTGTTGCTACATCCGTTTCTCCCTAGATTTTGATTGTGTCGCTCCACATTTGGCCATTTGGTGTTGTAAAAAAAAAAGCGCTGAGATGTCGATAATTCGCATCAGATCCAATCATCTTCAAACGCACTCAATACGACGTGTGCGCATGCGTCCACACGCTCATTTTTCACGCGGCATACTCATGTAAAAGTCGATTCATCTTTTTGAAGTCAGCGATTGCAGAGTGACTAATTTTGAGCGCTCAAAAATTTATACTTGAATCAAATCAGATAAATTCGTTTCAGAAGAACATTGCCAAGAGAGCGAGCGAGAGAGAGAGAGAGAGAGAGAGAGAGAGAGAGAAATTGATGTCTACAAAGAAGGTATTTTTGTTTCTTTGAGAATGTCAGTAATTAACGATGTACTTTTTTTTACAAGAACAACATAAACAGAATCTTTTACTGAACTGTTACGTGACATATGTCCTTCTTTACGGTAGCGAATGCTGGGCGATTTCCTCAAAGATGAAGAAGAGACTCGAGGCGACGGAGATGTCGTTCTACAGAAGGATGCTAAGGATATCATGGACCGAGCGTGTGAGCAAAGATGAGGTCTTAGAGGATGCATACAAGGAGGAAGCTTATACTTAACATCAAGAAGAGGTAGCTGAAGTTTCTGGGACACATATTGAGGAAGGAAAGCCTGGAGAATCTGATACTCACAGGTCGAATAGAAGGAAAGAGAGACGAAAGAAAACAATACATGACATACCTAGCGGCCTTAAGCAAGTGGATGACAAAACATGGTCTGGGGGAGGAAGCAGAGGGAAGGAGCTTGCTGAAAGTTGCAAGGGATAGAGGGAGGTGGAGAGCCATGATCGCCTACGTCTTGAAAGGACGCGGCTTATAGAAAGGAAGAAATTAAAGCATTTATATTTAAACTTAAAAGAAAATGCATTCTCAGATAGATACAGTTAATTAGAGCGTAGTCTTTGGCTTCTTTCTTGTTATGTGCCATGTCCTTTCAAGACGTAGGCGATCAGGGCTCCCCATCTCCCTTTATCCCTTACAGCTCTCGGTAAGTTCCTTCCCTCTGCTTCCCTCCCCAGACCAAGTTCTGTTATCTACTTGCTTAAGCCCGCCAGGTATGTCCTGCGTTGTTTTCCCTTGTCTCTCTCTCTCTCTATTCGACCCGTGAGTATCAGATTCTCCAGGCCCTCCTTTCTCATTACGTGTCCCTGAAATTTCATCAGCCTCTTCCTAATGTTAAGTATAAGCTTCCTCCTTATTTTATGATCTCTCTAAAACCTCCTCGTTGCTCACACGCTCGGTCCATGGTATCCTCAGCATCCTTCTGTAGAATCATATCTCCGTTGCCTCGAGTCTCTTCTTCATCTTTGAGGAGACCGTCCAACCCTCGCTGCCGTAAAGAAAAACAGATGTCACGTAACAGCTCAGTATTCTTTTCTTTGTTACCAAAGAAATCCTCGTGTCTTGCAATACTCTGCCCAACTTTTGGAATGTGTCCTTGGCCATTCCAATACGTCTACGGATCTCAGTGTCGCACTTACCGTCCTCTGTCAAGACGCTTCCCGCTTCTGTGTGCCTTTGATTCTAGTGTTCCCGATCTGACTAGATTTACATAAAAAGGACCATGCATTTGTTTACGTATTGAAACTCTTCCAAATAGATTTGAAAGAAAAAGCATTCCCTGGTGTCTCCAGTTAATTTGCACATGATCTTTTGCTATATTTGCATTAAAACGAACATTGCATTAATTTCTGTATTGTAACATTTGAAATATTTGGAGTTAAAAAAAATGATCAGGTGACTGCAGTAAATTTACTGACGGTTTTATTCAAGTTATAAAAAAAATTAAGTTCAGTACTACAGCACTTACAATATTGAAAGAAGAAGCATTCCCAGCTGTCTGCAGTCAAGTCACATGTAGTTTTTAACTTGGTTTATTATCGGTATCTGTCTGTATTTTTGAGATCAGGTATAATGTACACTATTTACATTATTCCGATTATTGTCCTCATCTTTGTCGCCATATTTATTACAACGTTTCGGCCGTTGTACGCTCCGGCCTTCTTCAGGTGGTTGGAATATCGAACTGAACCCTTTATTTCGCTCACTGGGGTAGACTGTTCTAGTTCCACATGCAATGTTTAATGGATGTCAGTTGTCTCCTGTTAATTCCCCTCTCCAAGTTCTCCACTGCCTTAACCGGGTATTGAACTCACACTCTTTGGGTCCTGTCATTGGATCTAACTAACGCCTTTATCCACTGTGCCATGTGTCCTTGAGGAACGAGAACAGTCTACACCAGTGAGCGAAATAAACGGTTTTGGTACCTATACCATCGATAAAAATAAGTTTTAGTGCCAGAAATACTTTTTTGGAAAAATTATTACCAGCAATAAAACATTTTATCGGCTGATGTGCCGTAAAACAAAACAAATCAAACCAAAACAATATATACTGAGATAGATAGATAAAAAATGTTACCATCAATAAAAATCTTGTCGACATTAAATAATACATTGTGGTTGATATGACGTAAAACAAAGCAAACCAAATCAAACCAAATAATATTTACTGAGATAGATAGATAGATAGATAGATAGATAGATAGATAGATAGATAGATAGATAGATAAGAGACTGGCATAGATAGATAGATAGATAGATAGATAGATAGATAGATAGATAGATAGATAGATAAGAGACTGGCATAGATAGATAGATAGATAGATAGATAGATAGATAGATAGATAGATAGATAGATAGATAAGAGATGGATAGATAGACTGGATAGATAGATAGATAGATAGATAGATAGATGGATAGATAGATAGATGGAGAGACTGGGATAAATAGATAGATAGATAGATAGATAGATGGATGGAGATTGGGATAGATAGATAGATAGATAGATAGATAGATAGATAGATAGATAGATAGATAGATGGATGGATAGATAGATAAAGGGACTGGCATAGATAGAGATAGATAGATAGATAGATAGATAGATAGATGGATAGATAGATAGATAAGACTGGCATAGATAGATAGATAAAAATGTTACCATGATAAAAATCTTGTCGACATTAAATAATCCATTGTGGTTGATATGCCGTAAAACAAACCAAACCAAACCAAATTAAATAATATATACTGAGATAGATAGATAGATAGATAGATAGATAGATAGATAGATAGATAGAAAACTGGATAGATAGATAAGAAACTGGCATAGATAGATAGATAGATAGATAGGAGACTGGCATAGATAGATAGATAGATAGATAGATAGATAGATAGATAGATAGATAGATAAAAAATGTTACCATGAATAAAAATCTTGTCGACATTAAATAATCCATTGTGGTTGATATGCCGTAAAACAAACCAAACCAAACCAAACCAAACCAATATATACTGAGATAGATAGATAAAAAATATTGCCAGCAATAAAATTCTTCTCGGCATTAAATAACCTATTGCCGTAAAACAAAACAAACCAAACCAAACCATTTTGTTGGGACCCGGAAAGAAATGAGTACAAAAGAGAAATCAAAGGAAATGATAATACTACTACTACTACTAATAATAATAATATTATTAATAATAATAATAATCAATGATTTTGCATCAATAAAAAATGACAATAGTGACAATAAACATTTTCTAGAACTTGACGCTTGGCTTGATCTACATAGCAAGATTTCAATATTGTATTTTTCCTACCGTTACGCACATTGTCTTTCTGACAAGAGCATTCGATGGTTCGAGGCTTTGATGGATGACGCTGTCGTTACGAGATAATAGGAGGTATTTATTATCGCATATAAAATCTGAAAAAGATATCAACTCGAACACACGTAAACATTAATATATAATTACGAACACCATGTGTCGATTGCTTCAATTGATCTAATGAGCAACAGTACATGTTCGAATCAATCGATTGATTATCCTGGAGGAGATCGTAGAAAAGGTTAGGGTTCTAATATAATCATTTTAATATCATGAAAAAACAGGAAGATTTCATTAAAAACGAAGGAAAGTGTGCTGAACGTCTGTGTAATAACAATCCTCTTTTAGGCAGCGAATTCCGAACGATCCCCTCACAGGAAAAGAGACTTGAAGCAACAGAGACGTGGTCCTACTGATGACTGTCCTGAAGAAAAAAAAAAAAGCCTCCTGGACTGCTATGTAATATCTAATCTCTTATATGACTGAGTACTAGTTACATTATTCAGACTATTGTCCTCATCTTTGTCGCCATATTTATTACAACGTTTCGGCCGTTGTACGCTCCGGCCTTCTTCTGGCGGTTGGAATGACGAACTGAACCCTTTATTTCGCTCACTGGGGTAGACTGTTTGGGGCCATGTTTAATGGATGTCAGTTATCAGTTATCTCCTGCTAATTTCCCACACCAAGTTCTCCACTGTCTTAACCAGGTATTGAACTCACACTCTTTGAGTCCTGTCATTGGATCTAACCAACGTCTTTATCCTCTGTGCCATGTGTCTTTGAGGACTCATGGCACAGTGGATAAAGCCGTGGAGAACATGGCAGTGGAGAACTTGGAGAGGGGAATTAACAAGAAATAACTAATAACTGAAGTAGGTAAGCATGTGTATTTTCGACATCTTCACTTTGCTTTTATTCAAGGTCACAAAGTTGCCAAAGATGGCCGTGATATTTGTGCTGTAATATTTGGAACAACTACATAAAATCAATAGCTTCATCGACCGCAAGGAATATTGGTTCGATCTGTTGTGTCAGAAGGATTTTTCACGCCTAAGTCTATCCTTCAAATCTAAAAATCTACCATTCATCCTTGCATTGTAAGCTAATAACACCGTAAAAATGTTAGAAGAAACTGAATATTCATATTAGGGTGTTACAGATATTCGTTCGTTTTTCTGATGTTCCGCGAATAATCTTGAAGAACAAAAAACATTATTTTTTTGCTTATGAAACTTTTGTTTAACGTTAACGTTGTGAAACTTTTGTTAAACGTTATAGAAATTTTATTTCCGACGAGACACGCCTTTGAGATGGAATGTCAAATAGGCAAGAATCTTTGTTTTTAATCAAGGTCACAAAGCTGCCAAATATGGCCGTGGTATTTGGGCTGTGTTTGAAGATAATTCTTTAACTGACGAGAGAATGGCATAGAAACACTTTTCCCGTTTTAAGGAAGGGGAGTTCGAACTCAAAACTCTCCACGTTTTAGCCGACCTGTCTAGTTTCATGAGAACCAATTTCACGCGCTCATTAAAAAGAACCGTGCCAGATCACTAGGCAATTGGCTCAGAAGATAGCAAGCTCTCGTGTAACTGTCGCTCGACATCTTCACTCAATGGATAAAGTTGAGAAATAAGGCGCATGTATGCCACACGCATTGACCGAGTGAAACACACTTCAGTGCTCCTCTATTACCGCCATTTTACTCGTTCGACACCAGTCTATTCGTAGATACAAAAGAAAATGCTCCGTTGGGAAGTTCTAGCTGAACCACCATATTCTCCCGCTGTAGTCCCTTCAGACTATCGTCTTTTTCGACCGGTTTCTAACAATTTGAAGGGTGTTTCACTCAACAACGACGTAGAGCTTAAAACGTGGCTTGATAAATTACTGCTTGATTTTTTTGCGAGTCAGAACCTAGTGACTTCTATCGGAGAGACATTGAATATTTGGTGGATCCTTGGTCGTTAAAAATGGAGGGGAATGGATTAATGAATGATTCATTAAAACTATTAATTAATAATAAGTATTAAGATTAATTATAAAAAGCGAAAGAATTTCTGTAAAAAAAATCATTATTAGCATTATGCCAACAATAGCTGTATTCTCTATTCTCTCAGTAAAGGATGCATTAATTCTTGACTAATTACAATTCCTTTAATTCTGATTGATTCCAGGCGAATGACAATTTAATTTCCCTTATTTCAAATGCATTACTTTAGTAAAATCCTTTGCAATACATTTTTATTCTGTATATAATAGCACTATTCTGTCAGTACTGTTGCAGGAATTCCTGATCACTTAGAATTTAATCCTTCCTTTAATACAATTAGCTAAATAGTTTCAAATGAAAAAATCTTTAGGTTAACCAACTTACATTTTATCTGAGAAGTTATTAATCATGTAAGGCAAGCTGGAGAAGGATTCATTGAATTTTAATTTTTTGGCCCCTTCAGACTAGCACTTATTTTCTAGCAGTTTCTAACAATTTGAAGGGTGTTTCATTCAACAATGATGTGGAGATTAAAACGTGGCTAGATGAATTATTGGAGTCAAACCCTAGTGATTTCTATTGTTGAGACATTGAACAGGTTGTGGATCATTGTCAAAAGGTCATAAATAATGAAGAGGAATAAATTGTTGCATGATTCATCAGAACTATTAATAATTAGGTATTGAAATGATAAGAAAAACAAACAGATTGAAATGAACTCTTTATTTAATCTACAAGGGTTTTTGTTCTTTTGCTCATGTCTAGGGATATTGTCTCGTTCCTATTTTATATATTACAGTTCAGTTATTGCTCAACTGTCTCTACTGAGTACAAGTCCACACTGTCCGGCCCAAGGATTGAACTCACAGTCACTATGTCACACCTTGATTTGCCCCCTTCAGACTAGCACTTTTTTCAGTCGCTTTCTAACAATTTGAGGGGTGTTTTGTTCAACAACGACGTGGAGCTTAAAACGTAGCTTGATGAATTTTTGGATTCAAAACCTAGTGATTTCTATTGTTGAGGCATTGGACAGTTTGTGAATCATTGTCAGGAGGTCATAAAGAATGAAGAGAAATAAATTGTTGTATCATTCATCAGAACTATTAATAAGTAAGCATTAAAATGATTTGAAAAACAAAGAAATTTAATCATCTTTAGTAGCATTTTTTGCTTCTTATTAACGCTCGTCATCCTTGAAATCATTTTATTTCATAATAGACCACCCCGCCTTTCAGATGGAATGCCAAGTAGACAAGAATAAGCATATCCGACATCTTTGCTTTTAATCAAGGTAACAAAGATGGCCGTGATATTTGTGCTGTGTTCGAAGATGACTTCTTAACTGACGACAGAATGGCACAGAAATGATTTTCCAGTTTCAAGGAAGGGGAGTTCGAACTCAAGGACTCTCCACGTTCTAACCAATCTGATCAGTTTCATGAGAACAAACTGCGGGCGCTGAATGAAGAACGTCGCCAGACCCCTCACAGGAATTGGCCCAGAAGATGACAAGCTCTCGTGTTACTGTCACTCGTCATCTTCACTCAATGGGTAAACCTCACGACAACCAAACGGTCAGTGCTAAGCTGCACGTTGAACTAATGAGCCGGCTCAACCAGATAATTCAGTTGAAAGGCTCTGACCAGCAACACAATTCACCATGACAATTATCGCCCCCACGTCGTTAACATGAACAAACATGCAATTAAAGAGCTCGGTTGGGAAGTTCTGCCACTCCCATCACAATCTGCTGATTTAGCTTCTTCAGACCATCACCATTTTTTAAACAATTTGTGGGACATTTGGTTCAACAACAATGTAGAACTTAAAACGAGGCTTGAGTACTAGGGTTCGAGGATTATTGGCAGGAGTTCGAAAACAATAAAGGGAAAGAAATTGTGGAATTATTCATCAGGACGATTATTCATAAATGAATATTGAAGTAAATTATAAAAATAGGAACGAGTTCATTAACAACCTAATTATTAGAACTATACGAATTTAATCATAATCTATCTATCTATCTATCTATCTATCTATCTATCTATCTATCTATCTATCTATTGTCTTCATTATCTATCTATCTATCTATCTATCTATCTATCTATCTATCTATGCCAGTCTCTTCATTATCTATCTATCTATCTATCTATCTATCTATCTATCTATCTATTCTAATGTCTTCATTATCTATCTATCTATCTATCTATCTATCTATCTATCTATCTATCTATGCCAGTTTCTTCATTATCTATCTATCTATCTATCTATCTATCTATCTATCTATCTATCTATGACAGTCTCTTCATTATCTATCATTTCGTTCCCTGTACTTTCGACGCTTAGATAATCCCCATAAAGCAATGTTACTCGAAAAAATTGTGCAAAGTTGCTCGCTGTAAAAAAAAAAAAAAAAAAAAAAAAAAAAAAAAAAAAAATCAAGGAAACAAGTTGAAAATTAGATCTGGGACGGCCATTTTGAGATGAGATGTAACTTTTACTCGGGCACCTTCTTCACACAAACCGATGCTTTGTGAAACGACTCCCAAGAGGATGCTTCCCCCGATTATGATAATCTTAACCTGTTCAATTTTGGGTTTAACCGTTCCCCCCCCCACATATCAACTGCCTCTCCTACTCCGTAACCCTCTAGCAAAAGAGCCTTTTACAGGGTGATCATTTATACAATAAAATGGAAATTTCATACTGTGAACGAGATTAGAGTAATGAATTCATCAACAAAAGATTGCGAGATCAGCCTGTTGACCGTCACTCGACGGGACGCGCTTGACAATCTGGTCACGAGAGCCGACTAAATTAATTACAAATTCGTAATCAAAGTACTTAGACGCGCACATCAGAAGCCAAATTGCATTCATCTATGAAGCATAATCAATTATCGACTGCAAAAACCGATCTATCTACGCTTGGGTAGTGAACCGGG
Source organism: Acanthosepion pharaonis (assembly GCA_903632075.3). Lineage (NCBI taxonomy): Eukaryota > Metazoa > Mollusca > Cephalopoda > Sepiida > Sepiidae > Acanthosepion > Acanthosepion pharaonis. The sequence goes on from CAHIKZ030000494.1 coordinate 1,152,873, forward strand.
TGTTCACCGCGAATAAGTTTGGGCCCAGCGGCCATTAATTTATTGATCAGATAAAACAATTTTTTCTTTGCAGCAACGAGACATATGTGGAAGCTGGAAAGTAGGTTGATATTTTCGAAATACCTGTATTGATGAGTTTTTCCTTTTTGTTTTTTTACTAATATTCACCCGACAATACAAGCCCCAAAAGCCACTCAAGGTAGAGATTTATTGAATGAGGTTGTTGTATGTCCATCGGAAAAGGTGAGGAAGTGGAGGTAAGAAGTGCTATTTTTTAGGACATGTCGGATAGATAACAGTTGGCCCTAGACATGAAGAGGTTAAAATTGTAGTGGTCGGGAGAACATCCTCAAGGGAGAGGCTGTTTCATAAAATAACGGTTCGTTCAAATAAGCTATCCGAGTGGCACTTCCTTCTTAATAATGGAATACAAAGGGTATGGGGTCATTCTTTCCAGAGTCTGTGGCAAGAAGAATGGCCGTGGGGGTCAGAACTGGTGAAAAACAATGAGGGTTTACAAGTATTAAGAAGAGTTAAATGAATTTAATGGTTTATTTTCTATCTTTCAACCTCTCCAGCCACTTTCTATCTCTCTCTCGCATTCTTTTTCTTTCTCTTACATACACCATCTCTCTCTCTCCCTCTCTTTCTCTCTCTCTCTATATATATATATATTCCAGTCCTTCACTATCTATCTATCTATCTATCTATCTATCTATCTATCTATCTATCTATCTATCTCTCTCTCTCTCTCTCTCTCTCTATATATATATATATATATATATATATATATATATATATATGGGGTAGAGTTGCACTGGCACATGGTTGTGCTAGTCTTAAATAGACTATATCCACATGAGTTAATTTTGTATTTTTTTCTGTATAATATATATGCTCTGTTATAATAAATACATTGAGCTCTCTCTGTGGATCAGTTTTAATATCTGACTAGGATCCATCTCGATTATATACAAACGGATATATTACCTGTACTATATATATATATATATATATATATATATATATATATATATATATATGGGGGGATAACTGTGAATTTAGGCAGTAGTCCCTCTTTTATACATGTTTCATTAAAGACGACTGATAAGGTACTACGATTAAGCTTTTTATTTAATTTCGAGTATGTAAATAAAATTAGCAGATGTAGACATTGAAATGTCCCAAAAAGAGAAGGACATTTAAAAAAACAATGGGGATTTTATAAGTATTAAGAGGAGGTAAATGAAATTAATGATTTATTTTCTCTTTTTCATTCTATCTCTCTCCCCCACCCTCTCGTTCTTTCTCTCTCTCTCTCCTTCTCCCTCTCGTTCTTTCTCTCTCTCTCTCCTTCTCCCTCTCGTTCTCTCTCTCTCTCTCTCTCTATATATATATATATATATATATGTGTGTGTGTGTGTGTGTGTGTGTTTGTGTATGTATGTGTATACATATACTTTATTCTTTATTTTATGATATTACATCGAAAACATGTCAAAATCGCTACACAGTTGCAGTCTTGTTTCGATGCGCATACAACGCATAATTTTCCAAAGAATATTCAAACATCCCCAGTGAAGTGATAAACATAATAATAAACTGTAGAAGATCTGTTCTAATCTAAAATAAAGAACACTGTGTTAAGAACTTTGATGATTACTTCGATATTTCAATGGGATCATTAGATTCTGAAGAGGCTTCTTATCTGGTGGGTTTATTTACCTTATATAACCTTACTGCCTATGAAAACGCCAATATTAATAGTATAGGGTTATATAGAGATGATGGTCTTATGGTAGTAAAATATTCCACTGAAATTAAGGTAGATAAATTAAGAAAAATGATCCATAGAGATCTAAATGTTTAAATCTTAAGGTTAAGATAAGCACTAATGTTAAACAGCGAGATTTTATTGATGTTATATTAAACCTAGTTAATGACATATTCAACCTTATATGGAAAATAATGCCAACGCAAATGTTTAACTAAATCTCTTTATCTTTGTTCTATCTCTACAGTGGAAAATCCGACGGTTGAAAAGTTCTATATTGGTAGTACTAATAATTGTTTCAAGACTAGGTTTTTTACTAATAATACTTATAGAAATAATACATCACTTTCAAAATATTTTTGGAGTGTGAAAGACGATAATAAACCCCTATGGTGAAATGGAAAATGTTTAAAATGGCAAGGACATGTAGATTCTTAAATGAACCCTGTTTTCTGTATTTACATAAGAAATTACAAATTATCAGGTTCTTTGATAAGAACGCTTCATTAAACCAAAGATCCGAGTTAAAGATAAATTGTAAACACAGACACCATTTTACCTTACAATTCAATTAGATTAGGAATTCGATAGTGTTTTTTCTTAGATTTAGTTGAACTGTGCTGCGCCATATGTGGCTTATCTTTCTGTCGGTATTAATTTAGATTCAATATAATTTTGTATTAATCTCCTGGTAGTGTTTGTAACATATTGTAATCATGTATTTGTATTTGGTGGGTATATTGACATTTTGCATTGATTGGTTATTAACAACTTATATAAAGAATCTTTAGTCAACAGTGGCATATTAATTTACCCAGTAAATCTATAGATTTAAATTATTTACTGGTTTCTTAAAGAAGCTATTTATTTATCAACTATAAAAAGTGTTTTGTATATGGGAAACTCACAAACATTTTGTTAGATTACCACTTCATTCTTTCTTAGAAAATGACATTGTCTAAATGTACAATATGTATCCATTTACATCCGTTCATAGCAACAGACGTTAAACAAGAAAACATGGAAAATAATTTCTTAACTTTTGCTTCTTCCCTTAGTTTAAATTTAACTTAGGTTTTAATTAATTGGTTGATCTAATCAAAGACACAAACCTTATAACCATCCCTCCTCTTCTTTTTTTTGTAAAAATAGGCTGTATTTTGCTTTTAAATCGGATTAAATCGTTCACTCGCAAGTAAGTTACAATCGCCTGATGAGATGCATTGATACGCATTGAAACATGGTTTCAATTGCGTAGCGATTTTGACATGTTTTCAGTGTAATATCCTAAAATAAATAATATTGCTCTACCTTATATTGAGCCCTCTTTTAAATTAAATGTTACCAACGTTGAAATTGTACTCTATTCGTTCTTACCTGGATATATATATATATATATATATATATATATATATATATATATATATATATATATAGAGAGAGAGAGAGAGAGAGAAATAGATAGATAGACTGATAGATATAGTGACAGAGTGATCTTGGTGTATAGGTCGATTAACATTAATTTCAATGATAAAAAATGCCAAACAAAAAAACAAAACAAAACAAAACCAAAACCAGAATCAATGTTGTCTAATGAGGACCCCAAGGAAATATGAATCTTATCTTAAGAAATAAAAAAAATCAGTTTAATTGCTTAAGAATTGCTTTATTTACGTTATGAGTATGAAAACAAAATTAACATATATAGACTTTGAAATGTCCCAACAAGAGATGGCCATTTTCTAAATAAGGTAATTGAATCTTGCTTCTTTATGGCGTATTCTCGTTGTCTAAATTTTAAAAGGCAAACTCCACTTAAAAGTATATGGAAAATGCGAACGCAGGTTCGATTCCTGTCGAGAGACACATTTTCTTTCAATCAATTGACATTAATTTCACTGTTAAAAAAAAAAAAAAAAAAATCACTGGGCTATCTATGAAAACATGTTTTCCAAATAAATATAATTAATATATAGGTAAAATCTGCTGTAATTATGGGGGAATATTACTCAATAAAGCATTTGTGGATATGTACTGTGGGCATATATGTAATATAATTTTCTATTTCAACGCTCTTTGGGGTATTGTGACACTATTTGGCTTCCTAAAAGGGAGAAAGGAGAAAAGAAAAAGGAAAGAAAAAAAAAGAAAGGCGAGAATTAAAATTAGGTGATAAGAAGCCATCACGAAAAGGACACTAAGCGGTGTTATTTTTCTGACAAGGAAAAGTGGTGAAATTTTATTTTCCATTGTCGAGAAGGTAAAAAGGAAGATACTGGAATTAATCTGATTTAGGTTACGGGGCGGGTGGAAATTCCAGGTTAGCCAAATAACCTCAGAGACAGAATTCTAAATAGATTAACATTGACTGTGTCGCAAAATGTCCATTTGGACCACACACAGTTGCCAAAACAAAAGACCAAACTATTGGTTGTCTATGGAAAAGTCGTTTGGAAAAAGGCATCTGTTTTGTGTTAAAAACTGGCTGTGGTGGCGAAATTATTTTATCGGGAATAGATAACGCCAGAACGCGAAACGTCTAATTGACCACCCACTTGTTAATTGGCGAAAATCTCATTGACGAATTTCAGGTAATTCGGTTAAAAGATAAAAAGTCTAGTGTGTGAGGTCTCCTCGAAGAGAAGAAAGGAAAAGTGAAAAAAAAAAAAAAAAAATAAAAAAATGATTTTTTTTTCTTTGAGCAATATTTTTTTTAAAACCGAGGCAAGTCTGGCCACACCCACGCCGCTGGGCGGCGATTGGCTGAATGATAGCAGGAGTATTGGGCGGAGGTAATCATGTGAAGCAGGAGGGGAGGCCTGCTGGCACCCATTGAGGGGATAGGTGTGAGATGCCACTGTGAGAGAGAGGGAAAACCGTTGACACCCTCTGAGGGTATAGTGAGATACCAGTACGAGAACAGAAGAATGTGGGAGGACGAGAAGACTTCCAAAAATGGAAAATAATAAAATTTTCCTGACCGAAAACAAAGAAGTGGATTGTGGGTTTGAAATTATCAAGGGACCTCAAACCCCGACAAGCCAACCCCGGTTTTGGTCGGCGTCCATATAGGCAAAGTCGCAGCGAGCGAAAATGAGTTCGAGTTCAGTTTCAGTTCCAGTTCAGACCAGTTCCAGTTGAGAAGCAGTTGCAGTGAGCTGAAAGCTCTGAAGACCCGCCTCGCAGAATCTGACCAAGATTCACGCAATTCCGAACTCATCTTCTAATCAAGAACAATTTATTTTTGAAGAACGACTTAGACTCACACCACCAAAATAAGTTTTACGAATTTCGCCTGAAGACACACCAAGAACCAGTTTCTTAACGAACAAACAACTTAAGATGTTAAGATCTAACCAGATTCCCATCAGAATCATCAAAAGGTTAGAACGTCACATTTGGTGTCGCGACCAATACCAAGCCAGTTGGTCGTCACGAGACAGGATAGCACGACTGACGCAGACAGGCGGACGTCACATTTGGCGCAGCGACACCCGGGGGGACGTCACAGTATTATCAAGGAGATAATTTCACATGAACGATACCAGAATACCCAACAGTTGAATGACGTCGCTCAGAGAGTCTTTGCAACAATCAGCAAAGCACAGCTTCTTAAAACATCACACTGGAGATGGCGCGACATCATTTTGTGCAACAAAAATGATAGTGTTCTCCGGCATCCAACCACTGTGCCGAACGTCGCCGGTTGTTGTAGAGGATCCACTTCTCATCACACGTCACAATCCGCTCGAGAAATGGGTCGTTTTTGTTACGCAGAAGGAGCGTAGAAGACACCTCAAAACGACGATTTTTTTTTGATTATCGTTCAATTCATGCGGCACTCATTTATCCAACTTTTTTGACTTCCCTATTTGCTTTAAATGGCGACCGACTGATGAGTGGTCGACCTCGTGTTCAACAGCAACTTCTCGTGTGGTTTTGCGAGGATCGGCTTCAATTAAGGCTTTCAAATGTTCGTTATCAACCGTAGTCGGCCGGCCGCGACCGTCTTCATCTTCGAGTCTCTCGTCACCATTGCGAAATTTCTTGAACCACCGTTGTGCCACACGTTCGTCAGTGGTTCCTGGGCCAAACGCATCATTGATATCACGAGCTGTCTCGGCAGCTTTTCGGCCTAGTTTGAACTGGAACAAGAAAATCGTGCGGATTTGAATTTTGTCCATGCTGTCGAAAAGCGTGCAAAACAATGAATGAAGAGATTGAGAACGGTAAAGAATAAAACGATTCGATAGAGCGAAAAACGTGCTTCAAAACAAGGCTATATATATCAATGAATTAATTCTGAAATCATATATAAAAGTAACATATGTGAGAAAACGACATTATTTTTGCACCAACCTAATAAATAAACTGAATCCAGTACGTGTGATTTGTATTACTGTATTACTTCTACTGTTCTCATTACATTTTGGTAGGAGTGACAAGACTTTCGGACCACCCTGTACATCCACCTCCCCTACTTCAAAGGCATAAAGATACTATCGCATAGTCATGAACATTGCACGATGACTGTCACTTTCACGTCACAAGCGATTTCAAGAACATGTATCACTGCTTCTTACGTGGGCTTTATATATATATATATATATATATATATATATATATATATATATATATAGAGAGAGAGAGAGAGAGAGACCACTAGTGATTAAGAGACAGTTGCGTATTGGACATTTACGTCGCGGACAATTGCGTACCAGAAAATTGCATCTCTGGACATTTGCGTCTCTAGACAAATAGGTCCTTGGATAATTGCTGACCTCTGACAAAAAGTGATGACAGATATTTTTGGCATATATTCTTTATTTAGTTGTCGTCCTGCGTAAGACGTTAAACTCCATCCCGTTCCTGGGTAAGACGATAAACTACGTCCAGCAGCAAGGCCTCTGATCAGGAGGTGTTGATCGCTGGTGTTGGCAGGTCCACCCTGACCCGGGGTGGTATCATCTGTTAGGGTCCCAGCTATGGGCAAATAGTTAACTATTACAAGCAATACATTTTTGAAAAAAATTATTACCAGCAATACAATTTTGAAGGAAAAATATTACCAGAAACAGAATTTAACAAAACAAAATATTACCAGCAATAAAAAAATGTTGTCAGTATTAAATAACCCATTGAGGTTGATATGTCGTAAAACAAAATAAACCAAACCAATCTAAACCAAAGAATACATATTCTATTCATACGAATCTATCCTAAAAATGTTGTCGGCATTAAATAACCCATTGAGGTTGATATGCCGTAAAACAAAATAAACCAGACCAAACTCTTAAAGTGTAAGTAAAAGATTTGTCTGTTGATCAGTCCCTGAATACATTCAGTGTTTTAACCTGATTATTGTGTGCCCTGGTTATAAAGTTATTCCTTTTTTCTTCTTTTTTCTTCATTTTAGGAAGGCAATAAAGCCACTAAGATGCTAGGGGTTACTAAGTGAGAGAGAGAATATGAAGAAGAAAGAAACTATTAAAGAGGTTGATAAACCGTGTCGCAATGCAAAATATTTTTAAATAAACTATCATTATATATATATATATATATATATATATTGCCATCATCAACTCATTATTGTATTCTATTCATACGAATCTATCCTAAAAATGTTGTCGGAATTAAATAAGCCATTGAGGTTGATATGCCGTAAAACAAAATAAACCAAACCAATCTAAACCAAAGAATACATATTCTATTCATACGAATCTATTTCTAAATTTCTTTTTTTCCCCCGCATCAGGAAATGTTCGGTAACTTTTGATGAAACTGATTTACTTTTGAAAACAGAAAACAAGTTTACTTATTAAGCAGTTAAGTAAGAGGGGGGGGGCAGATTTTAAAATCTTATGGGTTTGTCTCTTTTGACTAATCAAAAGACAGGTCAAAGCTAACACAGAAAAGATAAAAATATAGGTTAGATTTTGTGGGGTATTCATACATATCTCGGGGAACTGTCATATTAAGACACGACCTCATACTTACGGTTAAGAATATACGTTCAGGTTACAAAGAAATAATCTGAGAGATATGTCTCTTAGTAGATTGATGTTAATTCCAGCATTCGGACTCCAGAATTTCGTAGATTGACCTGTCCGTCCACTTTTCAGAGGGTAACAGCAATTTAATGCTTTTATTGTTCAATGTTTATATACACTTATCATTATTGTAAGTTTTTTCATATTTTTGTGTCTGTGTGTGCGTCTGTGTACATATAGTAATGCAACCGTCAGTGCGCATGTGTCTTCGCGCGTGTTTGCTTGTCTACCCGGATCTGTGTACGTGTAGGGTGTCGTGAACCTTTTTTCCTTTTATCTCGTTTTTTGATTTTCATTTTACACACGTTCTTCAGCTTTTTCTCTTTCTTTTCTTTCTTTTACAAAAACGTTTCTTTATTCTTACATTCATTTTGAACTTATCGTTCATCTTTCTACAATAAGATTTGGCTTGCTTAACCAACCCACACACACAAAAAAAAACATTCTTAATAAAACATATTGACTGTTTTGGAGCCAGATACAAGGAAGTGGTTTGGGTGAGAACTTTTCAGCATTCTCTGAAGACATTATCTTACATTTTCATTTTTTCTTTCTTTCTTTTTTTCTTTCTTTCTTTCTTTCTTTCTTTCTTTTAATTTTGGTATGTTTTGATTTTAGTTTCTTCTCTCTTTTTTTTTTCTTTTTTGAATTTTTTTCTTTCTTTCTTTTTTCTTTTTTCTTTCTTTCTTTCTTTCTTTCACACCTCAGTATATTTTATATCTTTCTTTCTTTCTTTCTTTCAACTTTCAGTATATCTTTCTTTCAACAATCTCCTTTAACACACAACTTTCCTTTCTTTCTTTCTTTCTTTATATCTTTCTTTCTTTTCAACAATCTTTCTTTCAACAATCTCCTTAACACTGAATTTTCAATTTCTTTTTCTTAACACTGAATTTTCTTTCTTTCTTTCTTTCTTTCTTTCTTTCTTTTTTCTTTCTTTCTTTCACACCTCAGTATATCTTTCTTTCAACAATCTCCTTAACACTGAATTTTCAATTTCTTTCTTTCAATTTTTCTTTCTTTCTTTCTTTTTTCTTTCTTTCTTTCTTTCTTTCTTTCTTTCAGTATATCTTTTTCTTTCAACAATCTCCTTAACACTTTGAATTTTCAATTTCTTTTTTCTTTCTTTCTTTCTTTCTTTCTTTCTTTCTTTTTTTTCTTTCTTTCTTTTTCTTTCATACCTCAGTATATCTTTCTTTCAACAATCTTCTTAACACTGACTTTTCAATTTCTTTCTTTCTTTCTTTCTTTCTTTTTTCTTCTTTTCTTTCTTTTAACACTTTCTTTCTTTCTTTTCTTTCTTTCTTTCACTTTTTTCAGTATATCTTTCTTTCAACAATCCCTTCTAAATTTGAATTTTTCTTTTCTTTCTTTTTTCAATTTCTTTTTTCTTTCTTTTCTTTCTTTCTTTCTTTCTTTTCTTTCTTTCTTTCTTTCTTTTTTCACCTCAGTATATCTTTCTTTCAACAATCTCCTTAACACTGAATTTTCAATTTCTTTCTTTCTTTCTTTTTTCTTTCTTTCTTTCTTTCTTTTTTCTTTCTTTCACACCTCAGTATATAATTTCTTTCAACAATCTCCTTAACACTGAATTTTTCAATTTCTTTTCTTTCTTTCAATTTTTTCTTTCTTTCTTTTTTCTTTCTTTCTTTCTTTCTTTCTTTCTTTCACACCTCAGTATATCTTTCTTTCAACAATCTCCTTAACACTTTTTGACTTTTTTTCTTTCTTTCTTTTTTCTTTCTTTTTCTTTTTTCTTTCTTTCTCTTCTCAATTTCTTTTTTCTTTCTTTCTTTCTTTCTTTCTTTCTTTCACACCTCAGTATATCTTTCTTTTTCAACAATCTTTTTTCAATTTCTTTCTTTCACTTTCTTTCTTTCTTTCTTTCTTTCTTTGAGTATATCTTTCTTTCAACAATTTCTTTCTGAATTTTCAATTTCTTTCTTTCTTTCTTTCTTTTCTTTCTTTCTTTCTTTCTTTCTTTCTTTCACACCTCAGTATATCTTTCTTTCAACAATCTCCTTAACTGACTTTTCAATTTCTTTCTTTTCAATTTCTTTCTTTCTTTCTTTTTCTTTCAGTATATCTTTCTTTTCTTTTTTCTTTCTTTTTTCTTTCTTTCTTTCTTTCTTTCACCTCAGTATATCTTTCTTTTTCAACAATCTCCTTTAACACTGACTTTTCAATTTCTTTCTTTTTTCTTTCTTTCTTTCTTTCTTTCTTTCTTTCTTTCTTTCTTTCTTTCTTTCTTTCACACCTCAGTATATCTTTCTTTCAACAATCTTCTTAACACTAAATTTTCAATTTCTTTCTTTCTTTCTTTCTTTCTTTCTTTCTTTCTTTCTTTCTTTCTTTCTTTCTTTCACACCTCAGTATATCTTTCTTTCAACAATCTCCTTAACACTGAATTTTCAATTTCTTTCTTTTTTTCTTTCTTTCTTTCTTTTTTCTTTCTTTCTTTCTTTCTTTCACACCTCAGTATATCTTTCTTTCAATCTCTTTCAATTTTTCCAATTTCAATCTTTCTTTTAACTTTCTTTCTTTTCTTTTCAATTTCTTTCTTTTCTTTTCTTTCTTTTTTCTTTTTTTTTCTTTCTTTTTTTTTTTCTTTTTTCTTTCTTTCTTTCACACCTCAGTATATCTTTCTTTCAACAATCTCCTTAACACTGAATTTTCAATTTCTTTCTTTCTTTCTTTCTTTCTTTCTTTCTTTCTTTCTTTTTTTCTTTTCTTTCTTTTCACATCTCCTCACCTGAATTATATCTTTCTTTTTCAACAATCTCCTTAACACTTTCAACAATTTTTCAATTTCTTTCTTTCTTTCTTTTTTCTTTTTTTCTTTCTTTCTTTTCAGTATATTTTTTTCTTCAGTCTTTCTTTTCTTTCTTTCTTTCTTTCTTTCTTTCTTTCTTTCTTTTCTATATCTTTCTTTCTTTCTTTCACCTCAGTATCACACCTCAGTATATCTTTCTTTCTTTCTTTTCTTTCTTTCTTTCACCTCAAATCTTTTTTTTCTTTCTTAACACTGATCTTTTTTCAACAATCTTTCTTTCTTTTTTCAATTTCTTTCTTTCTTTTTCTTTCTTTTCTTTTCTTTTCTTTCTTTCTTTCTTTCTTTCTTTCTTTCTTTCTTTCTTTCTTTCTTTCACACCTCAGTATATCTTTCTTTCAACAATCTCCTTAACACTGACTTTTCAATTTCTTTCTTTCTTTCTTTCTTTCTTTCTTTCTTTCTTTCTTTCTTTCTTTCACACCTCAGTATATCTTTCTTTCAACAATCTTCTTAACACTAAATTTTCAATTTCTTTCTTTCTTTCTCAGTATATCTTTTTCAACAATTTCTTTGAATTTTTTTCTTTTCTTTCTTTTTTCTTTCTTTCTTTCTTTCTTTCTTTCACACCTCAGTATATCTTTTCTTTCAACAATCTCCTTAACACTGAATTTTCAATTTCTTTCTTTCTTTTCTTTCTTTCTTTCTTTCTTTCTCAGTATATCTTTCTTTTTCTTTCTTTTTCTTTCTTTCTTTCTTTCTTTCTTTTTTCACCTCAGTATATCTTTCTTTCAACAATCTCCTTAACACTGAATTTTCAATTTCTTTCTTTCTTTCTTTCTTTCTTTCTTTCTTTCTTTTTTCTTTCTTTCTTTCACACCTCAGTATATCTTTCTTTCAACAATCTCCTTAACACTGACTTTTCAATTTCTTTCTTTCTTTCTTTCTTTCTTTCTTTCTTTCTTTCTTTCTTTTTTCTTTCTTTCACACCTCAGTATATCTTTCTTTCAACAATCTCCTTAACACTGAATTTTCAATTTCTTTCTTTCTTTCTTTCTTTCTTTCTTTCTTTCTTTCACACCTCAGTATTCTTTCTTTCAACAATCTTTCTGACTTTTTTTCAATTTCTTTTTTCTTTCTTTCTTTCTTTCTTTCTTTCTTTCACCTCAGTATATTTCTTTTAACTTTCAATTTTCAATTTTTTTTCTTTCTTTCTTTCTTTCTTTTTTCTTTCTTTTTCTTTCTTTTCAATCTCCTTAACCTTTCTTTTCAGTATATCTTTTCTTTCAACAATCTTGACTTTTCAATTTCTTTTTTCTTTCTTTCTTTCTTTCTTTTTTTTTTCTTTCTTTCTTTTTTCACACCTCAGTATATCTTTCTTTCAACAATCTCCTTAACACTGAATTTTTCAATTTCTTTCTTTCTTTTTCTTTCTTTCTTTCACCTCAGTTATCTTTCTTTCTTTCTTTTTTCAATCTTTCTGAATTTTCTTTTCTTTCTTTTCTTTTTTCTTTCTTTCTTTTTCTCTTTTCACAATTTCTTTCTTTTTTCTTTCAATTTCTTGCTTTCTTTCTTTTTTCTTTCTTTCTTTCCTTTCTTTCACACCTCAGTATATCTTTCTTTCAACAATCTCCTTAACAATGTATCTTTTTTTTCCTTTCTTTATTTCTTTCTTTCTTTCTTTCTTTCTTATTTCTTTCTTTCTTTCTTTTTACTTTGTATATCAGTGTGTGTGTGTGAGAGATTTTGTGTGTGAGTGTACCCCGTGAATATGCTTATGCGTGTGTTGTGTGAATGTGTACGTGTATATGTGTGTGTGCCTGTGTAGGGTGTGTGTGTGTGTGTGTCTATGTGTGCGTTTGTGTGTGTGCCTGTGTACGTGTGTGTGTGTGTGTGTCTATCTCGCGCTGTGTGTGTGTGTGTGCCTGTGTACGTGTGTGTGCCCATCTCGCGTTGTAAGTGTGTGTATGCGCGCGCTAGCGTACGTGTGTGTATATGCGTGTAATCCATATGTCATATGCGTATATACCGTTCAAAGACGAGCGTAAATATATATATATTTTTTGTTTTCATAGAAACAATCAAAAGTAAATATTTTAATGTTCCTGAAAAAAGAAAGCCGGAAATTTTCCTGAAAATAAAAAAGCCAGTTAAGCACAAATTCGAACGCACAATGTGGTTGTATGTTTTTTTTTTTTTTATAAGTTTTATCTTTTTTTTTTAAATCACTTCTCTCGAGCGCCTTTTTTTCTTTGTCGGGTCACGCAATATCTCGTAATTTCTCGCCGGGCTTTTACAAGTAACTAGTTTATTCTCTCACGAGTTTTCTTTCATCTTCCTCAATCTTACTTCTCTTATTATCCTTGCCTCTTCTTATGTTCAAAGATGACAATGATTTTCGATGCCAAAATTCTGTTCTGACAATTTTTCTTGAACGTATCCTTTCTTCGGCTTCAAATGATTTCTAACTTTAGCACTTCTTTTTCTTTTTCTTTTTCTTTTTCTTCTTCTCTATTCACTAACCACCGTCAGCTTCTTTTTCTTTTTCTACTTTTCTCCTTCTTTTATTCTTATTTTCTTCTTCTTCTTCATCTTAATCTTTTCCACCTTCTTCTTCCCCGATTTCTTCTTCTTCTTCTTCTTCTTCTTCTTCTTCTTCTTCTTCCCGTCATTTTCTTCTTCTTCTTCTTCTTCTTCTTCTTCTTCTTCTTCTTCTTCTTTCTTCCTTCTTCCTCTTCTTCTTCTTCTTCTTTCTTCTTATCCTTTCTTCTTCTTCTTCTTCTTCTTCTTCTTCTTCTTCTTCTTTTTTCTTCTTCTTTTTTTCTTCTTCTTCTTCATTTCTTCTTCTTCTTCTTATCCTTTCTTCTTCTTCTTCTTTTCCTTCCTCCTTCTCAACCTCTTCTTCTTCTTCTTCTTATCCTTTCTTCTTCTTATCCTTTCTTCTCCTCACTTCTTCTTCTTCTCACTTCTTCTTCTTCTTCTTTTTCTTCTTCTTCTTTTTCTTCTTCTTCTTCTCATTTCTTCTTCTTCTTCTTCTTCTTCTTCTTCTTCTTCTTCTTTCTCACCCCGTCGTCTTCTTCATTTCCACTCCTCCTCTTCCTTCTTCTTCACAAAATGTTGTTAGTCTTCTTCTTTGTTCTAATTCCTATAGAACAAAAAAAAAAATTATAAACTTGACACGCCGAATTGAATTGGCACATCCTTTTTTAAAGATAAAAAAAGAACAATATATATATGTGTGTGTGTATATATATATTTATATCTGTATGTGTGCGTGTGTGAGAGAGAGAGAAGCAAATTAAAAGTTACACGCAAGCAAACATACACAGAAACAAACGAGAAAAACACCTACAAATACACACGCGCACGCACACAGAGACACATGCACAGAGACGGACAAAGAAACACGCAGACACACATAGGCACAATGAGAGAGTAAGTAGTGAAGCAAAATAAATCAAGAAGTCAAGTAAAGAAACCGTGTGTCCTCGGGTTTTGTCTCCGGTTACAGAGACTTTATTTGAGAACCCGGGGGACAGATAAGTCAAATGGCAGTAACCATGAAAAATGAGGTTGAAAAGACGAAATGATATTTACCTCTTCGAAGTCGTTTCGGGTGAATGGAAAGCAATATTTTCTTCTTTGCCTTTTTCCTTTCTTGCATTTTTTTTTTTCTTTAAAAAAAAAGACAAAATATTTCCTTTACGTTTTAGTTTTGTTTTATTCGCCTTTTTTCCTGTTGCATGCAACACACCTACACATAGTGACCAATATATATATATATATATATATATATATATATATATATATATATATATTTTTTTTGTGTGTGTGCTTTTTTACTATGGATCTTACTATGGATGAAACTTATAGACTTGTTATATATATATATATATATATATATATATATATAATATACATTTATATATATGTACTTTCTCTTACTATGGATTAGGCTTATCAGAATGGTTAATATATATATATATATATATATATATATATATATATATATATATATATATATAATCTTACGTTAGATCAAACCCTTGTTTAAACATATATATATATATATATATATATATATATATATGTGTGTGTGTGTGTGTGTGTGTGTGTGTGCTTTCTCTTACTATGGGTGAAACTTACCAGACTTGTTATTTATATATATATATATATATATATGAATAATATACATTTATATATATGAGAGAGAGAGAGAGAGAGAGAGAGAGAGAGAGAGATACGATATTTTTATATATCAAGAACTGTATTGGGAAAATTATATGACAAAGTAGAAAACATTTGCCAAGTAATTTTTTTCCCTTTGTCATATAATTTCACATCCATCGATCAATCCATCGATCTATCCATCCATATATATATATATATATATATATATATATATATATATATATATATACTGGACCTGGCATCTCTGATTTCACAGCGCTGTAACGTAACTTTCTTATGACTTTTCTATAAATGCTTTCATGGCAATTGTTCTGATGAAGTTTCCTCTGAACGTAGAGTTTATGAATTTAAGCGCAGTACTAGACTGGCAGGTAGGTCTCATCGTTTTGAATTTGAAAGGGCTACATTTACCCGTAATTTCGATGCTAACTGTTTCTTCTTTGGCATTTCTCACTTTTGGAATTCTCTTACGGCTTCTTGCTTTCCAGTCAACGTTGATCTTCAACAATTTCAATGCAATGTCAATCATTATCTTCTGTATTTTTTAATTTCTGTTATTTTATTGTCCACACTCCTTAACAACGTATTTTCTATATTCCTTGATCCTAATTAATCGCCTGCACGTTAGTGGCTTTGTTCCTTGCTTGAGGATAAATATATATATATATATATATATATATATATATATATATATATATATATATATATATATATATATGATATATGTATATAAATATAAATAAATATATATATGTATAATTATTTATATATTATATACGCGGTACTTATTAGAAAGCACTCAATATCAGAGATAGAACTAACATATTTGGTTGGATAGATGTGAGTTTGTGACCCTGGGTTTCACCTTTAGCGATCGTCAGACAGTTTGACGATCGCTAAAGCGTGAAACCCAGGGTCAGAAACTCACATCTATCCAACAAATATATATATATATATATATATATATATATATATATATATATTAAAACACTAATATTCCATGGTTATAATTTATTACATTGGAATCATAATCACGATCCAAATCATAAGACCTACTATATTCTTATTCTGTCCTGGACATTGAGTTCCGCCTGGATTCTATCCTCTTGGGAATTTATGGCGAAGGAATCATATGTTTTAAAAAAAATATTATAATTTAGGCTCTGCTTATGTATTGAGCACTGTTTTTTAAAATCAAAAACAAAAATACTAAAGAACTTCGGATTATTTACCTAACATGTTCTTTCCTATTTTTCTATTTATTTATATATATATATATATATATATATATATATATATATATATATATATATATCCATGGTAATTGATCCGATGAGCTGTTTTCGCTGGTTCCCAGGTTTCATGAATTCAAGCGTCATATGAGGCTGGTATCCCGCTCTCACCCTTTCACTGTTGAAACTGTTAAATGCAGCCGTCTCTTCTACTCCAATAGCTTCATATCTCGCACCTCTCGACTGTGGAACTCCCGTTCCCTTTTCCTGTTTCCCTGAGAGCTATAATTTCCAACTATTCAACTGTAATGTCAATCGACATCTCCAGTTGCTTTGATCTATCCACTATCCTTTCCTCTATCACTCCTACCCCTTGTGTTCGAGTGGCTTTTCGCCTGCTTAAGGTGAAATGAAATATATATATATATATATATATATATATATATATATATATATATATATATATATATTTAGCTTATGAAAAAAACTAGATAATCTGTATGGATAAACCCAAGGAGGATAAAATCCGGAGAGCGCAATGTAAATCCAGAGCAAATAATTTAAATAAAACAGACCACTTTAAGGTGCTATGTAATAAATTATTTCACCACAGCCCTTTAAAGGACTGCGGATCATTAACTTTACTTCCAAAGGTTGAAAAAAAAATGTACAAAAAAAATGTACAAAAATATATATATATATATATATATATATATATATATATATATATATATATAGCATAATGAGAAGCCACGTATACTTTCTTAATATGTATATATAGAAAAAAGTTGCAAATTAAAAAATAATAATGTTTTATTTTATGAAAGTATTTATTTATTTATATATATATATATTTGATATTTCAGATTGCCCTCAATCTTTCAGCAAAAAAATAACTGTTTGTTACAAATAGATTAAATTATATGTATGTATATATATATATATATATAAACATGTATGTATATGTATATATATATATGTATATATGCATGTATATATATATATGTATATATATATATATATATATATATATATGTATGTATATATATATATATATATATATATATATATATATTTGCATTTGTTTTTGTGTGAATAATTCATGAATTTGTAAATTGATTGCACGTTTATCGTAATTTAAATAACTGATCCAAGTGCGACTTTTGGATAATAAGTGCGACATTGCTGTAATTATTAATCAATATAGTTCATGCCACTTTGACAGAAAATTTACCAGTAAAAAATTCGTTCATCACCATATTTGTATATGAACGCACAACTTTTAAAAATTTAAAATCAAACTCAGCGTTGCTACTGCGCGCTCAAAAACAATAACTCATTTCCAATAGCAATTTCGGATACAACAATACATATATTTTCGTTGTCCTCTTATTACTAAGAGAAACAACAAGAACAACATCTATTCTATACCTGAAGATGTCTGTAGGAACAGACGAAAGCTTGTAGTAAAAATAAGAACTAATACGGCAGAAATTTATAGAAACAGGATCATTTCGTTCATAACGGATTCGGAGGTTTTTGTATATTATTTGAATTGTTTGCGACGATGGATTTCTCGCCAATTAAATCATTAACCTTTGCATTTGTTTTTGTGTGAATAATTCATGAATATATATGTATATATATATGTATATATATGTGTATATATATATATGTGCATATATGTGTGTATATATATATATATATATATATATATATATATATATATTATTTTTCAACAAGTATTTATAAAGAAAAGTAAAATTGTTAGTTTCTCTCTTTTATTTATTCATTTTTTTAAAAAATATAATTAAATCTTAAATAATTAAATTAAATTAAGTAATCTTAAAAATGTTAGTAAATATTTTCCGTAATCAAACTGAAGGAATTCTGATTTTAATATCAATATAGTCATTGCGCTTATTTTTTGATAATGTCGTGTATGGTCTACCATATTTTCAAACAGGATCACGTTACGTAATATTTTATATACATAAAAAAAAAATAATGAAAAATCTTGAAGCAAAGGACTTTATATTAAGCTTTTCAATTTTTGATTAGTAAATATAGTTTCAATTAATAACAATATCATCTAACCTAATTGAAGTAATGAAGAATTTTAAACGATTTATAATATTATAAATTATTATGATTACATTTTTAAAAAAATGGAACAATTCTTGTAAAACTTTATTAAACATCGAAAAAACTTTTTCTTAACACAATAGCGTACTTAATAAAATTATTTATAAAAGTAATTAAAAACTTTTCTAATTAAATAAGATCATAGGTTTATTGTATATTTTATTTTACGATTCAGAGCAGATTTTCGGGATATGAGCAGTATGTAAAAAAAAAAGATGATTTACATTCTCGAATTCTGCTTTTAACTAATAAAACAAATTTTGAGAATGAAATTTAATTTCTCGAAATTTCATAAAATTAATTAAGTAAGTGTGTGTGTGGCGGGGGGTTAATATGTAAAAAAAAAATAGCAAGATTTTCTAAAAAAGGGAAAAAATAATATCATTCATTTGTGAATAGGCTCTGAACAATTTCATTATAACCCAACAATTATTTGATATTTGCAAGAATTTCCAAATCAGTGTGTCTTACACCGGAAAAAGCGCAAAAACACTAATCGCAAATATTACGCCGACTGTTGATGGAAAAAAAAAATATAAAATTTTTAAGCAAAATTTCGAACGTGCTTGAAAGGATTAAAAAATTTAATAAAATAATCGAATATACTTCGGTCATTTCTCATAATAATAAAAAAAAACATTTTGACGATACAACTTTGTTTTTATTATGTTGGGGGCCTTTTTCATCATGCTATACTATTTTTTTAGTGACTAAAAAGAGGGACTTACTATAAATGTTCATCAGGTTAACTGAAAAAAGTCTAGGTTTATTATTGTCCTTTTACAGATATGTTTTAGTTATATCTGAAATTTGTGTTATATATATATATATATATATATATATATATATATATATATATATATATATGTAAGCAAATATATGGATATAGATCCGACAGTATGAAGAAAAATATACGGAAAACAACCAAAAATCCCAATATGCAATTATGCTGTTTTAATGTTAATATAATGTCAACGTCGGACGTTTCGGTCTAGTAGACCATCTTCAGGACATATTCATAAAACATAATTAACATTAGATTATATTCAATTCAACATGAAAAAGACGATGGACACAAGAGCAAGACTAATCCAAACAGATAACTGAAATTTTTATAAGATCAGCGTTCCGTTTAAATATGATCACGTCGTCGTCACGTGGGCGATGTTGTGAAAACGTATTCGAAGATGATTTCCAAATATTAGATAAGCTCGATTGAACGATTTTCTCATATAAACAGTCCGTTAAGAAATGTTTTCTGTTCTTATAGGAATACGCGGAGATCAATAGATTCTTATATTTTCGTATAAGCTTTTTCACACACACACTCACACACACACGCACACACAACCAACCACCCAACCACATACACACGTGCGCGCGCGCGCACACACACACACACACACATATATATATATACATAATCTGGCATCTCGTCTACAGTTACTCTCTCACAGATGTGATGTGGCTTCCCTCTGTCTTTTCTACAAATATTTTCATGGCAACTGCTCTGACGAGCTACTTTCACTGGTACCCCGACTGTATGAATTTAAGCGTGCTACTAGGTTGGCATCTCGGTCCCATCCTTTTACTGTCGACACAGCTTCTTATCTTGCACTTCCCAACAGTGCAACTCTCTTCCTTTTACTTGCTTCCCTGATAGTTATAATCTTAAAATATTCAAATGTAATGTCAATCGACGTCTTCTGATGACTTGATCCTTATCCCCGTCCTTATCTATATTATTTCCTCAAACACCCCCCCTCTTTACTCTTTACTCTTGCTTTCACTCTTTGTAACCCCTTGCGTGCTAGTCACACTCCCGCCTTGCTTGATGTGATATGATATACATATATATATATATATATATATATATATATATATATATATATATATATATATATACACAATACTCAGAGCAAACTCCGATTACATTTGAACTTTATTTTTTTCTATTATTGCTCTTTAAGACAATCGAACACTTTATTGACAGAAATTGCCTCACCTTTATCTACCTTTAAATATTTAATGCTAATTTTACGTATATCGATAGATCGCATTATTATTATTATTATTATTATATGTGTGTGTGTCTTTATGTATGTGTGTGCGTATGCGTGCTTGTGGAGGGAGAGAAACAATGTGGACATCGAAATCAATACTGCAGTGGGATTCGCGGCTTATTTGCGATATGATAATTGTTATTTGCAGGAACTGCACTTATTTTCGACAAGTGACAAGTCAACCTACGAGATGATGTGGTGTCCGTGTAATCAATACAAAAAAAAAAATAATAATAATGTCTCTTGATTAAGACTGCAGACAATCTCCGAGTAGGAGATGAGAATTCAGAAACAATATTATTTTTAAAGAGGGTAAATTTTTGAGGTCCTGGGGTTATTGCTACTAATTAGGTTAGACGCTTTTAAATTTTTATAGCGAACCATAAATCTAAGGTATTTGTTAATATCGTTGATATATATCGGCGAGTTATATTTTAATGGTTTTTTCATCTTATTTATAATTAGGGTACACATGGTTGCAATTAAATAACTTTATGGTGACTTTATTTTTGTTTATATTAAGATGATGACTTGTGTAATTTTTTTCTAAGATTCTTGCAGGCAATTTTATTTCTTCATATAAAAAAATACCGCTATCCTGACAAAAATATTAATATGAGACAAAATTTAGTAGATAATAGCGAAATACTAAACGGGGCTCACTGCAAAGACTCGAAATTCTAGAACACATTATAATATAAAAGAAAAAAACAACATTAAATACAATATCTTTCCCCACAGGAGATCTTATACTGGAAACAATTTAAAACAGTTTATATGTTGACAAAAATAACAACACGTAAAATATTAGACAATTTTTTTCCATTTAAGCGTTACATATGACATCACAGGACGTACGGTGGAGTAATGGATAGCGGCTTGGATTGAGGAATCGGAGAGCCGAGTTCGAATTCCAGTCGAATCCATTACATTCACTTACGTGCTTGAAAGGTATGAATTATAAATATAAATAAGGTATGAATTATAAATATAAATAAATATATATAATTATAAATAAATAACAGGGCAGACCGGGTTCTAGAGCCTTGATTGGCAACTGGTCTACCGCAGAAAGAAACGACAACCTGCTGCAGGACAAAATCTGCCTCGTCTGTCATGTATCGAAAGTTACATGATCGCTTAAGCGTGTATCACGCATGGCACATAACTGACTGACCCTTGGGAAAGGTATGAATCCTCTTCGTCTCTCCCCAGCTATGGGTAAATAGCAGGACAGACAGGGTTCTGTAGCCTTGGAACTGGTCTACCGCAGAAAGAAATGGCAACCTGCCGCGGGACAAAATCTGACTCGTCTGTTATGTATCGAATGATACATGATCGCCTAAGCGTATATCCCTCATGTCACATAATTGACTGATGACATCACTCTCACTTGATTCTATTTCCAGCAATCTACAGAAAACGACGAGAAAACGATAGAATGTGGCCAATAAAACATTGCCTACCATACTGACAACACCTGGTTCTTGACAATGACTGAGACACGCGAAAATACTTGAACGAAATAGAAGAAAATAGAATTGTCGGTTGAATTTAACAAAACATGTTTGGAGGAAATCATACTGCCTAGATACATATTCTCCTCTCTCTCTACACACACACAAATATATATATATATATATATATATATATATATATATATATATATATATATATATATATCTGTATGTATATAGTGGGTGTAACAGAAAAATCGCCGACCTGGGTATGAGGATAAAGTGCATCCGCATCCTGAGGTATGACGATACACTATATCCGGCAGTAAGGACTCTGATCAGGTGGTTTTGAGGGCGTGGAACCACCTCGTAATTGCTGGTGTTCCCAGGTCCATGACTCGGAGTCGTAGCACCTGTTAGGGTCCCTGCTATTTGCAAATAGTTAC
>CAHIKZ030000494.1:1180000-1220000 GCA_903632075.3 Acanthosepion pharaonis
GGGTATTTAAACAAAGCTGGTTAATAAGCAAAAACTCTTACTCTGAATGTCTGGTGATATGAATTCTGAACAGTTCTGTCAACCTAATTTCACTCAAATGGCTTGGCTCAACCCTATTTCACTCAAGGTTTGGATCAACTCTGTTTCTTTCACAAGACTTGTATCAATCCTGTTTCGCTCAAAAGGCTTGGGTCAACCCACTTTCAATTACAAGGTTTGGGCTAACCTTGTTTCTTTCTCAAGACTTGGGTCAAATTTATTTCACTCAATACGCCTGGGTCGACCCACTTTCACTCACAAGGTTTGGATCAATCCTATTTCCTTCACAAGACTTGTGTCAATCCTATTTCACTCAAAAGGCTTGGTTCAACCTAATTCTCTTAGAAGGCTTAGGTGAAGCCAGTTTCACTCACAAGACTTCGGTCAACCCTATTTCATTCACAAGGCTTGTGTTAACCCTATTTCACTCATAAGGCTTGGGTCAACCCGAATTCACTTATATTATTTAGATCAACTTTATTTCTTTCACTAGGCTTGGGTCAACCCTATTTGACTCTCAAGGTTTGGGTCTATTTTATTTTAACAAAAGCCTTGGGTCAACCCTATTTCACTGGCAGGTCTTGGGTCAATCCTATTTCATTCACAAGGCTAGGGACGACCGAGTTTCATGGACACGGCCTGGGTCAATCCAATTTCACTAACAAGGTTTGGGTTAAAACAATTTTACTGATAAAACTTGGATTAATCTAATTTCATTCACTCGGCCCAATGTCAGCCCAATTTCACTCACAAGGTTTCAGTCAAGCCTATTTAACTCCCGTGGCTTGGGTTAGCCCAATTTCACTGGCAATATTTGAATCAACCCAATTTAATTCTAATGGCTTGGGTCAACCCAAATTCACTGACAATATTTGAGTCAACCCAATTTAATTCTAATGGCTTGGGTCAACCCAATTTCATTGATAATTTTTTGAGTCAACCCAATTTAATTCTAATGGCTTGGGTCAACCCAATTTCACTGGCAATATTTGAGTCAACCCAATTTAATTCTAATGGCTTGGGTCAACCCAATTTCACTGGTAATGTTTGAGTCAACCCAATTTAATTCTAATGGCTTGGGTCAACCCTAATTCAACGGCAAGGCTTGGATCAAACCTATTTCATTCACAAGACAACATCAAGAATTCACCTTCCAGACAAACCGACCATGGTGAGCGTGTCTCATGTCAAGAAAGCTAACGTTATTACCACTCGAACCCATGCTCATCGTTCATTCTATATGGCAGCGAATACTGTGTAATCTCCTCAAATATCAAGAAGAGACGTGAGGCAACCGAGATGTCGTTCTACAGAAGGATACTGAGGATATCATAGACTGAACACTTAATCAACAATTAAGTTTTAAAGGAATTGGAAGGAAAAAAGTACATTTATACAGAATATCGGAAAGGAGGCTCAGAAAGTTAGACACTCACAGGGCATACATTGTAGGCAAGAGGAACAGAGGAAAGCAGATATAACTTACCTAACGAGCTTTGGTAATGGAGAACGGAAAAGGGATTAAAAGAAATAACAAAAAAACAAGGAAGATGTGGGGAGCTATTTCCAGAAAGGACACGGCTGATAGAAGAAAATGGAAACATACTATTATATAATATTAATAATCACACTTATTATAAAACCCAGGTTATGTGTGTGTGTCTGTACGTTTATATATTGGATCGGATTTCCTACATTTTTCAACCGATTTCAACAAAACTTCACAGGACTACGTAAAATTACCTTGCGGTGGTTCTGACAGCGCCAAAAATTGGAAAAACACAATTATTTTTGCACGAAATCAATTTGAAAACACGATTAAGACGCATCGCTGCTGCGATAATGAAAGGGGGACAACTCATATCGAGTTATACTTATTATAAAACCCAGGTTGTTTGTGTGTGTTCGTTTATATATGGGATCGGATTTCCTACATTTTTCAACCGATTTCAACAAAACTTCACTTTTTTTTGGCAGGTAGTGTTTCTTATTGTCTTGCACACTTTTTTCTTAATTTTTACATTCAGAATGCTTTAAAAATTCCATTTACAAGACAATTGTTTATAATAAAGTTCTATTCAATCGGTAGACTCATAACGATTAAAAACAATGTTTTTGTTTGAGTTTGGGTTTGACCAATACGTAAAAAAAAATAATAATTAAGACATGCGTGTCCGTCAACCTTAAACAGTAATCTTTGTCAATTTTATTTTTCAGTCTTTATGATGGTCGATACTTGATCTATCTCTTACTGTTTCATCCCCGGGCAACGCCGGGCTCTGCTGCTAGTATATAATAAAATATTCATGTAATAATATGTTGAAGAGTTGAAATACTATGCAACATAAATCCTCCTATATGACAGTGAATGCTGGACAATTTGCTCACAGATGAAGAGGCTTGAAACAAACAAAGAAAAAGTACTGAACTGTTATGTAATATAAATCCTTCTATAATGCAAAGAATGCTGAACAATTTGCTAACAGACTTAAAGCAAACAAAGAAAAAGTACTGAACTGTTTTGTAATATAAATTATTTATATTACCTAACAGTTCAGTACTTTTTTTCTTTCAGTCTCTGTTTCATCTGTGAGCAAATTGTCCAGTATTCATTGCCCTATAGAACTATTTATAATAAATAGTTCTATAGGGCAATGGATGCTTCTATAGTAATAATAAATATAAATATGAAACTGGACACTGATGTCAACCCCGATTTCCAACAGTTAGTTTTTATTGGGTGGAAGGGGACATAATCTTCATGACAAGAACTGCGTGTTCAAGTAAAAAGCAGACGGTCGCCAGAAGGTGTTGACATCAATGACCACTTTTATATGATATATTTACATACGCACTTTTAACCAACCGTCATTGGTATGGCGACAAACTACATCCACATCCTGGGTAAGACGATAAACTACATCCGACATTAAAGCCTCTGATCAGGAGGCTTTGAGGAGCGTGGAACCACCTCTTAATTGCTGGTGTTTCCAGGTCCACGCTGACCCGGGGTGGTAGCACCTGTTAGGGTCCCAGCTATGGGCAAAAGTTAACGCCAAAAATGGGATCAAAGCACTCTGAAAGTGTAAAAATAGGTTTTAATACAGGAAGCAATACGGTTTGAAGAAGAATTATTACCAGTAATACATTATTAGCATTATTATTTATTATTTTTAAGTAAAAATATTAGCAGCAATACATTTTTGAAGAAAATTTTTTAGCAGCAATAAAAATCTTGTTAACATTAAATAATCGTTTGAGGTGTGGATATGCCATAAAACAAAACAAAACAAACTTTTACCCAAAAATATATAATAAATTAAAACGAAATTATTAGCATAATAACACGATATATATATATATATATATATATATATATATATATATATATATATATATATATATAGAGAGAGAGAGAGAGAGAGAGAGAGAGAAATATATAGATAGATAACATTAGTGGTCAATATATATAAATATATATATATATATATATATATATATATATATATATATATATATATATATATATATATATGTGTGTGTGTGTGTGTGTGTGTGTGTGTGTGTGTGTGTGTGTGTACATAAATTCCCAAGAGGATAGAACCAGGTAGAGGTCAATTTCCAAGACAGAGCAAGAATATGAAAAGGTTCAAACCCTAATATTCCATGGTTATAATTTATTACATTGGAATGGTAATCACGATCCAATTCATCAGACCTACAAAATTTGTTGGTTCGATGAATTGGACCGTGATTACGATTACAGTGTAATAAATTATAACCATGGAATATTAGTGTTTGGGCCTTCATATATATATATATATATATATATATATATATATATATATATATATATATTCGACATAGATATAAGAACTAACCTACCTTCAACATAAGAAAAGGCACATTTAACCCATACAGAGAACACAATGATAAACTACTTTATATACACACGTCTTCCAACCACCTGCCTTCTATAATCAAACAGATACCAAAATCGGTTAACCGCAGGCTTTCCGACAATTCCTCCAATGAATCCATATTTAACAAAGCTAAGAAAGACTACGAAACAGCCCTAAAAGATAGCTTATATATATATATATATATATATATATATATATATATATATATATATATGTGTGTGTGTGTGTGTGTGTGTGAAAATATATAGAAAATAGTAAATAACTCGTTAGGTAAATAATCCAAAGTTCTTCAGTATTTTTGTTATTATTTTAAAAAATAGTTCTCGATACAAAAGTAGAGCATAAATATAATTATTTATTTAAAATATGATTCCAACAAAGCTACATGAGACCTGTCATGTAGTGTGTTGGAATCATAATTTGAAATAAATAATATATATATATATATATATATATATATATATATATATATTATTTTTCTTGCAAGACTTTAAAGTTGTAGATATGTCAAAAAAAAAAAAATAGGTCATCAAACATTCAAAAGCGTCGAATATTATGGCGCATGTATAATTCCATAATTTTATGTCGGCTGTATCTTTACAACTTTCTAACGAATAGTGTTATTATTGATCGTAACATTCATATTAATAGGAAAAGCCGTGGGGTTTGAGCTGAGTTCTTTCGTGTGCCTGACAGCCATACATACTGGAAGGCAGTATTTCATATCAGTGACTAAACAATGGCTTCCTACATGTCACGGGTGAGCGCTGCCATTGTCACACTACAGTAACCCATACCAACCTTCTTTTTGTCTTCCCACCGACACTCACCAGCCTACTGGCCCCAAACACTCTCCCTTCCGCGACAACCGAGATCTTTCCTGCTATCTTAACCAACCTTCTTTTCTTACCCTGACGGAAAAAACGAACCCATAAATTCGCGCCATTGCCTCTTCAAAAAAAAAAAAAAAAAAAAGAAAAAGAAACGAGAAATATAAAAAAAAAGACACAGATTTTTATTTCTTTAACTTAAGAGAAATAAACAAATAAACATTCGAAAAAAATGGATGAGAAAAAGAAATAAAAAAAAAACTTGGATTTTAGTAGTGATTTCTTTGTTGCTTCGAATATTCACTTGTTACGTTTTTTTTTTTTGGTAAGTTTGGGAGATGAGCAAAATAAATTTATGGGCGTCAAAAGTTGATGGCCATTTCAGACAATCGAATGTAACATAGACTTTACCCCAGAGGGTCCCCAACCACTGGATTGCAGGTTGGTACCTATCAGTGGGTCAAATATAACCAAACCGCAAAGAAATAATAACTGTTTAAAATTATGTAAGAGATAAATCCAATATTGCACTTTAATTTAACCATTCGAGCCTGAACCACCGCTTTACCGTTGGTAGAGAAAAATGACTTAATGCCCAGCCACCGGTGGGTAAACACTTGTAACTATTTTTATATCTCCCATGAACTATTACATACCAATTATTTGCGAGTTTTGACTCAGGAGCTCAGGCAGAAGGTTTGGAATTGTTCAGGAACGTCGAGCTCAAACGGTTGAATATACTGGTGAAGTTTGCGAAAGATCTGGAAGAATTGGTAATTCAAAGGAAAATCTTATCTTAATTATCATGTGAAAGTCCTTTGTTGGACGTAGGCCTTATCCAGATCTTTCCCTTTGACGTTCCTGGGGAAGAATGGGTCATTATCCCAACCGCTGGTCCAATGAATGGTGGCCGGGGCTTACAGTACATGGTATTCCCAAGTGGTCACCCATCTAGGTACTGACCAGGCTCAATGTTGCTTAATCCTTTGGGCCCTGACCTCCACTTTACCATTGGTAGAGAAAAATGACGTAATGCCTAGCCACCGGTTGAATGGTGGTAAATATTATTTTCATATCTACCCTGAAACATTACATACCAATTATTTGCGAATTTTGACTCAGGAGATCAGGCAGAAGGGTTAAAATTGTTCAGGAACGCAAGACTCAAAGGTTTAAAAGGATTTGTTTGCATATTCAATATTCATCTACTCAATGCTATCTATCATAACTGTAAGTACATTTTATAATATACTAGCGGGAGAGCCTGGCGTTGCCCGGGAATGTAACAGTAAGAGATAGATCAAGTATCGACCATCATAAAGACTGAAAAATAAAATTGACAAAGATTATTGTTGAAGTTTGACGGACACGCATGTCTTAATTAATTTTTTTTTTTTTTTACGAATTGGTCAAACCCAAACTCCCAAAAAACATTGTTTTCAATCGTTATGAGTCTACCGATTGAATAGAATTTTATTATAAACAATTGTCCTGTAAATGGAATTTTTAAAGCATTCTGAATGTAAAAATAAAGAAAAAAGTGTGCAAGACAATAAGAAACACTACCTTCCCCAAAAAAAGTGATGATTTGTTGAAACTGGTTGAAAAATGTAGGAAATCCGATCCCATATATAAACGAACACACACACACACACACACACACACACACACACAACCTGGGTTTTATAATAAGTATAACTCGATATGAGTTGTCCCCCTTTCATTCTCGCGTCAGCGATGGCACTTACTAGTGTTTTCAAATTGATTTCGTGCAAAAACAATTGCGCTTTCCCAATTTTTGGCGCTGTCAGAACCACCGCAAGGTAATTTTACGTAGTCCTGTGAAGTTTTGTTGAAATCGGTTGAAAAATGTAGGAAATCCGATCCAATATATAAACGAACAGACGCACACACACACACACACAACCTGGGTTTTATAATAAGTATGATGCATATTTGTGTAATCTCTATATATAAAGTTGTAGCCACTGTCTGTCTGGTTGTTTATTATCGAAATCCTCTTAAGTTTTGGGAGATCGCCTCCCATAATCATATATATTCTGAAAGTAGATTACCCAGTGTACATGGATAAGTATATTTCATTTTGATCAAAGGGGGTCAACGCCCCCGCCCCCGCCCCCACATACACACTGAATGTTTTCCCCTTTGATATAAATTAAATTTAAATTTGGACAAGGAATGACTCTTATGATACTTGGATAAGTATATTTCATTTTGATAAGAGAGGGTCCATGGGACGCCCCCCCCACTGATTTTTTCCCCCTTTGATTTAAATTAAATTTGAATTTAAACAAGGGAATGAGTCCTCTTCAAAATATAGAAGGAGAAAGCCAGAAGATGGGGGTCCCATTGCCAAGATCCTTTTAATAAAAGGAGGTCCCCCGGGGTGGACACAAACCCCCTACTGGAGATTTTGTCCCCTTTGATATAAATTAAAATTAAATTTAAACAAGGAGATGACTCCTAGAATACATGGATAAGTATATTTCATTTTGATCGAAGGGTGTCCTCGGGGGACACAAATCCCCACTAATAATGTTTCCGTTTGATTTAAATTAAATTTAAATTTAAACAAAATATAGAAGGAGAAAGCCAGAATATGGAGGTTACACCAGAAATATCAAAATGAGACAATATGGATGTCAAATTTAGCAAGAAGTCACCAATCAACGGGTAGTGCCTTACAATGCTTATTTGTTGTGACAATTCAACTGTAATATCAATGTTGAAATGTGCTCATCAATTCATTCAATCAAGTATATATTAAAGTGGTCAGATAGAGCTGTTTTTGAGCACCTCATGATTGTTTTTTTGCCTTTGATTTAAATTAAATTTAAATTTGAACAAGGGAACGACTCTATCTAAAATATAGAAGGAGAAAGTCAGAAGATGGAGGTCACACCGGTAAGATCATTGAGTAATGCTGAAATGCTTCATTTTTCTCCACAAATTATAACTGTGATTTAATTAAAAGTTTTACAGTTATTTACAGAAAAATTCCTGAATATGTTACTTCAGTATCTGTCTATATATCTGAGATGAGGTATTATGTACACTATTTACATTATTCGAACTATTGGCCTCATCTTTGTTGCCATATTTATTACAACGTTTCGGCCTTCTTCAGGTGGTTGGAATGACCAGCTGAACCCTTTATTTCGCTATTTAATGGATTAAACTCACACTTTTTGGGTACTGTTACTGGATCAAACCAACGCCTTCATCCACTGTGCCATGTGTCCTTGACGACATGTCTGTATGATTTTCTGGGTATTGTAAACCTATCAGCAATTATTTTTTTTACCAGTGCTCATATTGCAAGTTTAGTTATTAGCACTTTTCTCTGGCACTCCTTATTACTGGTTCCCATATTGTATTCATTTCTATGCTTGATTGGCTCAGGAGATTTTTGTGGCCTAGCATATGTAACTAATTTTACTTCAGTAAAACAAAAATTATACAATGTCAAGTGTCCCGAGTCTTACGAAAAATAATTCAAAAGAAAAGCATAAAATGATTTTTGAGAATTGATGTTTGCATAATTTAATAAAACGTTATTTTAGGTTTGGTTTGGTTTTTTTACGGTATATCAACCTCAATGGGTTATATAATGCCGTCAAGATTTTTTTTTGATGGTAACATTTTTTATCTATCTATCTATCTATGTTAGTATGTATTGGTTTGGTTTGTTTTACGGCATATCAATCTCAATGAGTTATTTAATGCCAACAAGATTTTTTTTTTGCTGGAAATATTTTTTCAAAAAATGTATTGCTAGTAATACATATTTGCACATAGCTGGGATCCTAACAGATGCTACTACCCTAGGAACGCTAGCAATTAAGAGTTGGTTTCACGCTCCTCAAAAGCTTCTGATCAGAGCCCTTGCTGTTGGATGTAGTTTATAGCCTTACCCAGGACGCGGAGGTAGTTTATCATCATACCCAGGACGCGGATGTAGTTTATCGTCATACTAAAGACGCGGTTGTTGTTTATCGTCATACTCAGGACGGTGATGTAGTTTATCGTCATACTCAGGACGCAGATGTAGTTTATCATCATACTCAGGACGTGGATGTAGTTTATCATCATACTCAGGACGTGGATGTAGTTTATTGTCATACCCAGAACGCGGATATAGTTTATCATCTTACCCAGTAGGCGGATGTAGTTTATCATCATACTCAGGACGCGGATGTAGTTTGTAGTCATACCCTGAACGCGGATTTAGTTTGTCATCATACTCAGGACTTGGATGTACTTTTATTGTCATACCCAGAACGCGGATATAGTTTATCGTCTTACCCAGGAGGCGGATGTAGTTTATCATCATACCAGGACGCGGATGTAGTTTGTCGTCATACCCTGAACGCGGATTTAGTTTGTCATCATACTCAGGACGTGGATGTAGTTTATTGTCATACCCAGAACGCGGATATAGTTTATCGTCTTACCCAGGAGGCGGATGTAGTTTATCATCATACTCAGGACGCGGATGTAGTTTGTCGTCATACCCTGAACGCGGATTTAGTTTGTCATCATACTCAGGACGTGGATGTAGTTTATTGTCATACCCAGAACGCGGATATAGTTTATCGTCTTACCCAGGAGGCGGATGTAGTTTATCATCATACTCAGGACGCGGATGTAGTTTATTGTCTTACCCAGGAGGCGGATGTAGTTTATCGTCATACCCAGGACGGATATTTTTTTTTTCAGAAGAGACGAAAAATTTAAAAAAAAACTATAGTTAATATTTATTTTACAAAAAAATTGAGTACTCATATGTCAGTGTGATTTTGAAATTCATCCCCCTTTTTTTTTTGCTCGACATAAAAGTTTCTTTTCTTATAAAAAGAATCGAAAGGTGTAAAGTTTTATGCCATTTTCAAGTGCAAATCTTTTCTAAAAGAATTTTATTTTTATTTTATTTTTTCCTTTTAGCAACTCAGATATTTTTTGTATGGATATAAAAAAAGATAAATAATCCTGATTTAAAAAGTTTCATAAATCATACAGAATAGAAAATTGTATTCTTAAGCTAAAATAAACATAAAGTCGTCACTTGGATGGCAGTTAATCATTATGAAGAACGTGAACGCAGTCAATTAACATTATCAGTTCAATAACTCTTTATCAATTTTGATTAACTTTTTTCTGTTCGTAGCAACAATGTCAGTCTCAGTTGGTGTATAATTATCAGGCGTTTTTGTAGGCGAGTTAAATGTTAAAAAAATGCTGTTTTGTTTACTTATTTTAATAAAAATATTATTTTATTTTCAGGTTATAAAAATGCGTGTCGATAATCATACGCTTCGGAATAATCTTTTAAAAATGTTATTGTTGAATTGTTGCTTCTTTTTTCATAGTAAAATTGTTTAAAAAACGCCTGATAATTATGCACCAACCCAATACATTTTTTTAAATTCAGAATTATTTTAAAAAAAATCACATTTTGTGCAATTATATATTTCATGGCATGTAATATGTAAGAAAATTATAAAAAAAAATACAAGCAGTAAATTAAATTCAAAAGTACCATGTAATTAAAAAAAAAAAAAAAACTATTGTATTTTCCGGCTTACAAGATGCTGCGGCTTGGAAGACGCACCCTAATATTAGAAAGAAATTTCTAAGAAAAGAAAAAATCATTCTTGTACAACAACAGATTCAAAATGCGTCCCTCACATTCTGGCGTCATCGTATTGTTTACATTAATCACTCGTCCGATTTTGTTTGTATGGCAACAACATACTAGTCAAGAGCAGAAAGGCCCCCGCCGCTGCCAAGTAAACAGATCATGTTTAAACTTGTGGCTCGGCTCCAGGAAGGTTTGTAGTGTTGGAAATACTTGCAACAGCTAAGTACTGAGATTACATCATATAAAAGGCTGAATTAGATAGCTAACATTATAGTGTAATGACTCAACATAAAAATCCATGTTCCTATCAGTCAAACCATTTAGGTGACCATCCAAGTTTACTGGAAATTATTTATTCTTCTAAGTTTGATAAAAGGGTATAAAATATTACATTATATGCTTAAACTATTGGTTATTTAAAGTTTAAGATAATTCTTAAGCATAAATATCAATTTCGTCATTATTAAACTGCTGGTGTTCTAAGTTTCTTTAATTTTATTTTTTTTATTTTTCGCGCGCTTTTTAAACCAGGCGTTTAATTATACGGTTTTGTTTGTAACCACACAGTCTGGTGCGCATAAATAAACGTTATTTTTTTTTTAAAGTTTCAAGTAAAAAGTAAACATTATTTTTAAATTTACTAGGTAACTTCTAAACAGATCTGTAGGAAAAATATTGGATTTTAAAGAGAAATTTAAATTTGTTGTCTAAATTTTTCGTCAATAATGGCGGGTCGATGAGCGAACGGGCCAAAGTTTTAAAAATGCTTAAATCTTTAATTACATTCGGTGAATAATTTTTCTTTTATTAATATGGATTAGTTTTTGGCTATTATATTTCAAATAAAAACAAAAATTAACGTTTTAGTATCTGTCTATATTTCTGAGATGAGGTATTATGTACATTATTTGTACTATTGTCCTCATCTTTGTTGCCATATTTATTACAATGTTTCATTTATTGTAATGTACGCTCCGGCCTTCTTCAGGTGGTTGGAATGTCGAACTGAACCCTTTATTTCGCTCACTGGGGTAGACTGTTCTAGTTCCACGTGCCATGTTTAATGGATGTCAGTTATTAGTTATCTCCTGTTAATTTCCCTCTAAAAGTTCTCCACCGCCTTAAACAGGTATTGAACTCACACTCTTTGGGTCCTGTCACTGGATCTAACTAACGCTTTTATCCACTGTGTCAGGTGTCCTTGAGGACATCTGTGTATGAATTTCTGGGTATTATAAACCTAATGTCTTCAGCATCATTTTTTACCAGTACTAATATTGCAATTTTTGCTGTTATAATATCATGTTTTTACCAGAGCTCATATTGCAATTTTTGTTGTTATTATCGCTTTTCTCTGGCACTCCTTATTACTGGTTCTCATATTGTATTCATTTCTATGCTTGGTCGGCTCAGGAGATTTTTGTGGCCTAGCATATGTGCTGATTCTTTAAGTTTACGAATTTTCCAGCGGTGTTCTTTGTCTATGATCTCAACTTGATCCCACAGGGGGGGCGGTGATCTCCCTTCTTCTCTCCATATGTGGCCAGCCACGCCTGATTTTTCCACTTACCCCTGTGTTACAGCTTAAAGAGTTCAGTTCGACATTACAACCACCTGAAGAAGGCCGGAGCGTTCAACGGCCGAATTGTTGTAATAGATATGGCGACAAAGATGAGGACAATAGTCCGAATAATGTAAATAATGTATATAATACCTCATCTCAGAAATATAGACTGAAAGGCCGAAATGTAATAAATATGGCGACAAAGATGATATAGTCCGAATAATGTAAATGTGTATATAAATCATCTCAGAAATACAGACAGATGAGAAGGCCGAAACGTTGTGATAAATATGGCGACA
Organism: Acanthosepion pharaonis; assembly: GCA_903632075.3. Classification (NCBI taxonomy): domain Eukaryota; kingdom Metazoa; phylum Mollusca; class Cephalopoda; order Sepiida; family Sepiidae; genus Acanthosepion; species Acanthosepion pharaonis. Next base: position 1,192,318 of record CAHIKZ030000494.1, read on the forward strand.
AAGATGAGAACAATAGTCCGAATAATGTAAATAATGTACATAATATATCATCTCAGAAATATAGACAGATACTGAAAGGCCAAAACGTTGTGATAAATATCGTGACAGAGATGAGGACAATAGTTCGAATAATGTAAATAGTGTACATAATATATCATCTCAGAAATATGGACAGATACTAAAAGGCCGAAATGTTGTGATAAATATGGCGACAAAGATGAGAACAATAGTCCGAATAATGTAAATAATGTACATAATACCTCATCTCAGAAATATGGACATATACTGAAAGGCTGAAACGTTGTGATAAATATGGTGACAGAGATGAGGACAATAGTCCGAATAATGTAAATAGTGTACATAATACCTCATCTCAGAAATATAGACAGATACTAAAAGGCCGAAACATTGTGAGAAATATGATGACAAAGATGAGGACAATAGTTCGAATAATGTAAATAGTGTACATAATACCTCATCTCAGAAATATAGACAGATACTGAAAGGCCGAAACATTGTGATAAATATGGCGACAAAGATGAGGATAATAGTCCGAATAATGTAAATAATGAAAACATTTTATTTATTCATAATGCGTTTTTGATTTTTTTTTTATAGAATGTCTGTAACGGTACATACCATATAATTGCCTTATTCTCTAAATAAATCTTGTATTAATTCCTGACAACTAAAATCTTTTTTTTTCTTGCTTTTTCAATCCATTTCTCAATGCTGGTGTTTATTAATTCAGGCCAAGTGATAGAACAGATCAGAACTGGTGGACTATTTCGAGTCACGTCGTTCCCATAGGAACGAAGATTTTTAGTTTTGGTTTGGGTTTTTCAATGCTTCACTCCTGTCGTCGACTTAAGAATTTCAAAGAAAAACAAAATTAGATATTAAGAGTATAATTCATTTAGTTCTAAAAAACTTAATCCTCTTTATGCTGGCATAATCTTTTTCTTTACTAAGGTCTTATGAGATATTATATGTAATTTCGCGGGACTTCGGTTCTATCAATTCCTACATCGTTAACAAGACTGTACATAAAGTTATGTGTAGTTTAATCTTTGAATTAATTATCCGTGTTAAAACAGTTTTAATGAAACACAAGTCATAACGGAACTATGGACCCTGGAACAAAAATATTCGGAAAGAAAATAAACATTGTGTTGATAAAATAAGCACATCAAATCTCTCTTCTCACATCTGTCGCAAAAAAAAAGTAAACGTTTATTAGCACTAAAGCAGAATTGGTCAAATAAAGCATTATCAGCTTCTACTTAGAGTTTTTCTACTATATTACAAACATAAAAGTAACTTTTATTCATTTTATTGTTTAGAAATAAAGTAACTATTGGGCGCTGATATATTTTGTCATGAATATAAACCCTTGTGCAAATTTATTGAAACAAAACAAATAATTCCGTTATTATCTAATTTTCTTTCGTAATTTTCCAATGAAACATGACCCAGTGTACATGTTACTACTTCGTATGCTCATTCCACGCCTTTCCTTGCATACTGATCACAGATTCTCGATTGGATTTAAATCAGGAGAGTTTCCGGGCCAATCTGTAGTATTTGGTAAGTATCAATGGTAAGTCTTGCCTGTGTGATCGTGCTGTATTACAATTTTCGTACGCCTCCTTGGAGTAACGCCCATAGCAGACAATGGCCGTAGGACAACTAATCGAAAGTCGAGACAATAGTGTTTGGGCGAGATGAAAATCTGATGCAATCACGGATGACACAATAATTTTCGAGGCCAAACAAATTTTATCATACACCCGAAAATAGATTCTATCTATCTATCTATCTATCTATCTATCTATCTATCTATCTATCTATCTATCTATCTATCTATCTATCCAGCTAGCTAGCTATCCTATTCTGTTCACTATCTATCTATCTATCTATCTATCTATCTATTCATCTATCTATCTATCTATCTATCTATGTCCATTCAGTATCTATCCATCCATCTATCTATCAATTCCATTCATCTATCCATCTATCATTCATTCATTCATCCATTCATCTATCCATCTATCTATCTAACCAGCTAGCTAGTATCCTATTCTGTCATCTATCTATCTATCTATCTATCTATTCATCTATCCATCTATTCATATCTATCCATTTTAGCTAGCTATCCTATTCTGTTCACCATTCATCTATCTATCTATTTATTCATCTATCTATATATCTATCTATCTATCTATCTATCTATCTATCCATTCATCTATCCTGCTAGCTAGTTATCCTATTCTGTTCACCATTCATCTATCCATCCATCATTCATCCATTCATCTATCTATCTATCTATCTATCATCTATCTATCTCATTCTGTTTATATTCATCTATCTATCTATCTATCTATCTATCTATCTATCTATCTATCTATCTATCTATCTCAATCCGATAAGAGAAGACCAAGTACAAACAAATTGTTAGTCATGTTTATTGTTTTTAATTTAATAATTATAAACAAACATCGTTTAATTTTTTATCAACCCTTGGAATGATAACCGTATCCATTAACCTAACCTTTACCATAAAACTGAATTGCATATATACTTTTCAATGGTCAATTTGTCTTTCGTTTGTTCTTTATTACAGCAGTAGCAGCAGCAGCTGGCGCAGAAGTCGTGATTATTTGTTACCTCCCTTTGTTATTTTTATACATCATAAATATTTGGGTATTTTCTATATTTTTCAGCAGGGTCATTAACATTTAAACCGAAATGACTTTTTTTTTTGGATAAAAGGAACATTAAGTAAATTTTGTTAGTAAAATCCTATCCTCAGGATAATTTTATTTTTTGGAACAGTTGGTATAACGTTTGACTGTCAATGTAACTGTCCGGGTTTCAATTCTCGGTAGTGGATGCGCACTGCTGATGAGTCCCAAATATAGAACGAAACGGCCGTCCAGTGCTTTCTGCATTCTGTTGACGTTACTATTAGACTCGATGAATTACTTAAGTATAATTATCTCAAATCTATCCTAATTTCTATCACTTGTATATCCTTGCTTGAACCGGCTTCTAATGCTGTGGATGGAGCGGCTTGGGGATATGAGTCGTGGCTTTCACAGTCCTATGGGTAAAAGAGAAACTCGGATGAGTTTCACAACGGAATATGTGATCGATAGGCGCTATATCAAGTCTAATTCGCTACCTTTTCGTCACCGAGGGCCGTTGGTACAGTTGGTATGACGTTTGCCTGATAACGTAACTGTCCGGGTTTCAATTCTCAGTAGTGGATGCCCACTGCTAATGAGTCCCAAATATAGGACGAAACGGCCGTCCAGTGCTTTCTACATTCTGTTGAGGTTTCTTCTGGACAAAATGAATTGCTTAGTTATAATATAAAATTGTTTTTCCTTTTTTTTTATATCACGCTGTCCATCTCGAAATTATCAAGGCCGGAAAAGTGTCCGCCAAAATATAATTTACCTATCACTGTATTTTTTAAATATTTATTATACAAGTGGGAGGTGGAAAATCTTTCGATGTGAAAGGTGGGCGATGACGCAAAAAAAGGTTGGGAAACCCTGAATCCACCATAGATAACATTGTATATAAAATAAAATAATAACCCTATTCTATCTGTTATTTACATGACTTCCTGACCCCTGACAATGCTCTCTTGCGAATTTGCCTCGCGTTCTTATAATAAGCTCCTTTGCAATTTGGTATCTCGATCCCACCATTTTACTGTCGAAATAGTTAAATGTAACTGCCTCTTCTACTCCAACAGCTTCTTCTCTTCCACTTCCCGACAGTGAAACTCCCTTCCTCTTACTTGCTTCTCTGTTAGCTATAATCTTCAAATATTCAAATGTAATGTCAATCGACATCTTCTGACGTCTTGGTTCTCGTTCTTCTTTTTATCCTTTCCTTCATCCCCCACCTATACCCAGTCTTTTCGCTCACTTTCACTCCCTGTAACCCCGTGCATACTAGTGGCGCTCTCTCCTTGACTGGGGTGAATTGCTTAAAAAAAAAGAAAAGAAAAGTGAATTGTCAGCGGGGTTACGGCCACGTCGCGTTGAAACACCGGTTATCATACGATCCCCGAAGTTAAGCAACGTCTAGTCTGGTCAGTACCTTGATGAGTGACCGCTTGAGAATTAGCTTGTAAGCTTGGATGTGCGACTGGTGTAATTGATAATGGCTTGAAATTGCTAATCGGAGTTCAAATTCAAGTTGGGTTGGTTATATTCACTTACGTTTAAATAACCTTGGGAAAGGTATGAATACACCTCTTCTCCCCCAGCTATGGGTTAATTACTTAGACATGTATCACTAAATCATTTAAAAGTAAAGCAACATCGAGCCTGGTTAGTACCTATATGGGTGAACTCTTGTAAATATCAGCTTGGATAATGGCTCGGAAATGTTAATCCGGAGAGCCGAGTTCTAATTCGAGTTGGGTTGGTTATATTCACTTACGTGCAAATATCCTTGGGAAAGGTATGAATACACCTCTTCTCCCCAACTATGGGTTAATTAGTAACAGACTTGTATCACTAAAACCATTATTATCTATAAAAATGCGTATAAAATGTTTAAATTTCGGCATTGAATAACCTATAGAGATGATGATACGCCGCTAAGCACTAACAATTAACCAATCACTCAACCAAATGAATTGGTAGAGACGTCTTAAATTTCCGAAGAAAGAAGGCTTGGAAAATGTAACGCTCACGTGGCATATTGAAACCTATTTGAACAGTTTGAACGGATGACATAACAAGGTTTACTAAGACAAAAAAGGATGGTAAATGGAGTAGAGTTAGGAAGCTGTAGAGAGCTTTGATGCCAAAGCAAAAGAAATAGCTTTTATCAACATGAACCAAAAGATATTAAAGGGATAAGCGTTTTCTCGATCAATAAATGTGTTGTAACCTAGAAAGGGTTACTGAATGAGGAATAAACAAAATGGAGGTTGGAAATGAAATGGTAATCTTTATAACATCAACAAAATACAATACTCGCCAGCGGCGTGAAATAGGTAAACCACTGCTTGTAGTGGACTACGTAGACACCATATTACCCCCACTTACAATAGTGTCCAAAGTATTTATGAGGATTGGGACATACCCATTAGTGTTCATAGGTAAGGTATATAACAAAAAGATAGGACATTATGGAGAGCCATGATCTTCATGTCATGAAAGGACATGGCATATAGAAGAAGAATATATTTTTATTAACAACGACTACAACGACCAAGATAGACAGTACAAGAATAAAAGAATAATAAGAATTATAGAATAATGAAAATCTAGTATTACTTAGAGTTACAAAAGACAGGATGTTGTGGAGAGCCATGATCATCTACATCTTTAAAGGATATATCATGTACAGGATCAAGAATAGTGGTTAGAATTCAATCAGTTATGTGTCATGTGTGATACACACTGAGGCGATCATGTATCTTTCGATACATGACTGACAAGGCAGATTTTTTACCCGCAATAGGTTGCCATTTCTTTCTGCGGGAGACCAGTTGCCATCCAAGTCTATATAACCCGGTCTGTCGTGCTATTTACTCAAAGTTGGGTGGAGTGAGAAGAACAGGATTCATACCTTTCCCCAGGGTATTAGCACGTGAGTGAATGTAATGGATTTGACTGGAATTCGAACTCGGCTCTCCGATTCCTTAATCCGAGCCGCTATCCATTACCCCCTATTCCCGCAGTAGGTTGCCATTTCTTTCTGCGGTAGACCATTTGCCATCCAAGTCTATAGAACGCGGCCTCTCCTGCTATTTATCTGTAGCTGGGAGGAGAGAAGAAGAGGATTCATATATTTCCCAAGGGTATTAGCATATAAGTGAAAGTAATGGATTTGACTGGAATTCGAACTTGGCACTCCGATTCCTCAATCTGAGCCGCTCGCTATCCATTACTCCTTTTTTCAGTAGTAGGTTGCCATTTCTTTCTTCTGTAGACCAGTGGCCATCCAAGGCTAAAGAACCTGGTTTGTCCTGCTATTTACCCATAACTGGGGGTAAAAGAAGAGGATTCATACCTTCCCCAAGGGTATTAGCACGTAAGTGAATGTAATGGATTCGAATGGAATTCGAACTCGGCTCTCCAATTTCTCAATCCAAGCCGCTATCCATAGAGTTGCTAATTATGTTCTCATTAAAATTCAGTGAAAATCATGAAGGGATTGTCAGCGGTCAGGAATTACTACAAGAATTATTAACAGTATTTTTTTCTTCTGTTTTGTCACCGTTCACTTTCCTCTTACCTCGACTTCTAGGTTCTTCACTCCTACTTCCTTTATTTCTCTCTTTCTCTTTTTCTTCTATATCTCTCTACCTATCCTTCTCTTTCCTTTTTTATTTCCCGAGTTCTTTTCTTATTTCCTACTTTTATTTCTACACCCTTTTTCCTTCACCACGTTACTTTTATTTCCCTTCCCCTTTGTATTACTTCTTCTTCTTCTTCTTCTTCTTCTTCTTCTTCTTCTTCTTCTTCTTTCTCGTTCTCATCTTCCCCATTTCTTTTTTTTTTACCCCCAATATTATTCACCCTTTCTCGTTCCCCAGAGGCTCATGACGAAAACGTTGTAATTTTCTGCAAATTTAAAACCTGGAAAATCACGCTGTTTATTTAGCAAATTAACACGAGTTTAAATTTTCGTTTCCTCGAGATGAAAAGCGTCTCAATTATTTTACCAAATCTGATTTGCCATAGGAGATTTTTACTTGTCTCCTGACCTTTGGCATTTTTATTTGCTTTTCCTAGTTCGTTTCGGCGTTGCAAATAGTATTTCTTTTGAAGAACAAGATTTGTTTCTCTTTTTTGGAGAATTTTAGATTTGAAATCCGTATTTCTTTTCTTACTTTATGTCTTATTATTTGCTAACCCATACCAAATGGAGGTTAAGGCCACTCAAATGTTAATTTAATTCGCGAACTCAACTGAATTGCCAAAATGTAAAGAAATCCCATGAAATGATACGTAAGAAAAACAGTATGATGGTTAATCGGGTGAATGTAAGCAGCTTTGAAGTGGAATATTTCCCTCTCATTATGTGCTTACCGTCCTTGTTTGCCACAGCTACACAACATCTTTACATATTACGTCACATATATAATCCGGCTGGATCTATTTCTACAAATGAGGCAGGACGAAAACATATAGCACTTCTTTCTATGTGCAGTGTCCGTGTCCACCTCCCTCTATCCATTGCAGCTCTCAACAAGTTCCTTTCCACTGTCACCTACCCCAGACAATGTTCTATCATCCACTTGCTTAAAGCAGTTAGGCATGTCATGCGTTGTGTTCCCTTGACTCTCTTTCCCTTTATTCGACCCGTGAGTATCAGATTCTCCAGGCCCTTCTTTCTCATTATGTGTCCGAGGAAGTTCAGCTGTCTCTTCCTGATGTTAAGTATAAGCCTCCTCCTTATTTGCATCCTCTTTAAACCTCGTTGCTCACACGCTCGGGCCATAATATCCTTAGCATCCTTCTGTAGAACAATACCTCCGTTGCCTCGAGTCTCTTCTTCATCTTTGAGGAGACCGTCCAACATTCGCTGTCGTAAAAGAGGACAGATGTCACGTATCAGTTCACTACTCTTATCTTTGTTACCAAAAATATCTTCCTGTCTCGTAATACTCTACCTAGCTTTTGGAATGCGTCTTTGGCCATCCCATTACGTCTTTGGATCTCAGCGTCGCGTTGACGGTCCTCTGTCAGAACACTTTCCAGATCGTTCCTTCATCCCTCATCGTTGCTCACACGCTCGGTTTATGATATCCTTAGCATCCTTCTGTAGAACCACATCCCCGTCGCCTCGAGTCTCTTCTGCATCTTTGAGGAGACCGTCAAACATTCGCTGCCATAAAGGAAGACAGATGTCGCGTAACAGCCTAGTATTCATTTCTTTGTTCACAAAGAAATCCTCTTGTCTCGCAATACTCTGCATAGGTTTTGGAATGCGTCTTTGGCCATCTCAATACGCTTACGGATCTCACTATCGAACTTACCATTTTCTCTCAAGACGCTTCGCAGATCTTGAAACTTCCGACTGATTCTAGTGTTCCCTTTGAGGAAATCGCCCAATATTAGCTGCCATAAAGAAGGACGGACAGTTCAGTATTTTTTTCTTTGTTACCAAAGAAACCCTCTTGTCTCGCAATACTCTGCATAGCTTTTGGAATGGGTCCTTGGCCATCCCAATAGGCTTACGGATCTCAGTGTCGCACTTACCGTCTTCTGTCAAGACGCTTCCCTGATATTTAAACTTCCGCGTCTGCTTGATTCTAGTGTTACCAATCTGCAAATGGCATTTTGGTCTCATCCTTTTACTGATGACTGATGACCACGAATTCTATTTCTTTTACTGATGACCATGCATTCTGTCATGGAGCAATACTGTCTCTATTTTGGGAAATATTTCAGTTTATCTATTCGGGGCGACCTCTGTATAAGAAGAGATATTTTGGCAGCGGTCTGCTGAGACGAGAAATACTTTAGCTCAGGAATATTTGGACATTCCGTGGGAGACCAAAGGAATAAAATATCGTCTTTGGTCAGCAGGATTTGGCTGGTCTGACTGGAAAGGGTTAACCTTAATTTACCGTTTCTATTTATTAGATATTTTTTTTATTTTAGAGAAGTGGGCAGAGTGTGTGTGTGTGGGGGGGTAGAAGTCTCGAAGTATAACGAAAAGAAATATTACAGAAAAAAAAACGATAAATAAGAATTACAATATTTCAGAAATTAAAGAAAAATATTTCAGAAAGAAACAAATATATTACGAAAAGAAAGAAAAATATATGGAAAGAAAGGAAGAAAGAAAGAAAAAGATAGATAGATAGATAGATAGATAGATAGATAGATAGATAGATAGATAGATAAAAAGAAAGAAATTAGGAAAAAAAGAAAAATTTAAAAAAATATATATATATGAGATCAAATGATCAAAATGAAAGGGGGCAAATAGTAGTAAAAGAATCAAGTATTAAGTGCCTGACCAATATGAAAACCAAGAGAAAAGAACACCAAATGAGGGAGGAGGAAAGAAAGAAATTCATGATCGTCAACTAAACGATCAAAAAGAAAAGGAAAAATAAAAATAAAAGGGGCCCAAAAGCGAGCAAACGTTCAGGGTTAAAACAACGTAGAAACCGAATAGAAAAAAAAATCCTTTCATTGTCGATAACTACTGCCAGTACATGATCGTGATATCGACAAAATTTAAAACCCACCAGGGCCTTCGGGTTGCGATTCTGGAACCAGAAACGGAAGGGTTTATCCGAGAAGCTCAAGATCAAAACTTGCTGGCAAGATGTCACCTGTCGCCTATTTTAAGGAATCAATAAAATAAATCATGTCATTTTTGTAAATAATTAAAAAGAAATAGAAATCTACTTCAGGACCAAACCAAGCAGGTAAAAAAAAAGATGATACCTAATGCTAATCACATGACTCAGATATGGACAAAACTCGAACTCTTCAGAGGTTGCAGAGCAGAAGGATGGAAGCACAAACGGAAGAGTGTAAGCGAGAAAATATTCCCTGACGCCTATTTTAAGGAATAAAAAGATCATGTATCATTTTTGTACACAGACAAACTTGACTTGAACGAGCAGGGCATTTGGTGCGCTGGAAGATATACTAACATTATAACCTTCCCTCTTTTCACACTGTCCATATATTTTCCTTCAGGTCTGAGTCGTTCAGTCTATTGTATTTAGGTGCTGCGTTTCATGGAGTAGAAAGCTTCAATTTTTTTCCTCCGTGCATTGTGCTGTCGGTGCATAAACGATTATAATAGGTATGTTGAAAGTCTTTCCTTTCACTTTAATTTCAAGAATTCTTTCAGATAACTGACAGTATTCCAGTACGCTGTCCGTGATGCCTTGAGCTAATATCAATCTAACTGCTTCACTTTTATCTCCATCTGCTTATATAATCCTGTGGTTGGAGTCATCAAATAACACCACCAGTTCGTTGAGACATGCCTCTTTAGTCTCTCTGCATTTCTTCTTTATTTCTTTGTGTAGTTTTCTGTGGTCCGTTCCGTGTCTTGGCCTTGTTTCCTGTCAGCTTTGCTTCATGTCGAGAATCTCACTTGTCATCCATTAATTTTCTTTTCATTTGATCTCATTTGCTGATGTCCTTAAAGATTCTCCTAATGTACCCCACTTCGAATTTCTATTTCCATTTCGTCCCTCGTATCTTCTTTTCAAACTGTCCATATATTTTTTCCTTCAGGTCTGAGTCGTTCAGTCTGCTGTATTGTAATTTGGGTGCTGCGTTTCATGGAGTAGAAAGATTCAATTTTCCTCCGTGCTTTGTGCTGACGGCACATATACGATTATAATAAACATGTTGAAAGTCTTTCCTTTCAGTTTTACTTCAAGAATTCTTTCAGATAACTGACAGTATCCCAGTACGCTGTCCGTGATGCCTTGAGCTAATATCAATCCAACTGCTTCACTTTTATCTCCATCTGCTTATATAATCCTGTGGTTGGAGTCATCAAATAACACCGCCAGTTCTAGAGTATGATGTTGCTTTACTTTGTGTCTTGGAAGAGCAGGGCAATTGGTGAGCTGGAAGATATGTTAACAATATAACCTTCCCTCTTTTCACACTGTCCATAGATTTTTCCTTCAGATTCTGGTCATTCAAGAGTCTATTGTATTGCAATTTAGGTGCTGCGTTAGAATTCTTCAAATTCCGGTTTGTCGATATTTCTGTGTATTGCCGATTGTTCTATTTCGTTGTGGAAGAGTTCTCCGATACATGCTTTTCACCCATGAAGTATTTTTCCTTTCTATAATATCAGTGTCCCGTTGGATTTTATGCAGTCTGTTGATAAACATGGCTTTTGTTCTATTAGTTCTCTTATATTCCTTTATGCATATTTCCTTTATCTGTGATACTCATTCTTTCTATTTCTGCACAATTTTCGTTGAGCCATGCCTCTTTAGTCTCTCTGCATTTCCTCTTTATTTCTTTGTGTAGTTTTCTGTGGTCCGTTCCGTGTCTTGGCCTTGTTTGCTGTCAGCTTTGCTTCATGTCGAGAATCTCACTTGTCATCCATTAATTTTTGTTTTCCTTTTCGTCCATTTTCTTTTCATTTGATCTCATTTGCTGATGTCACTAAAGCTTCTCCTAATGTACCCCACTTCGAATTTCTATTTCCATTTCGTCCCTCGTATCTTCTTTTCAAACTGTCCATATATTTTTCCTTCAGGTCTGAGTCGTTCAATTTGTTGTATTGTAATTTGGGTGCTGCGTTTCATGGAGTAGAAAGATTCAATTTTTCCTCCGTGCTTTGTGCTGACGGCGCATATACAATTATAATAAACATGTTGAAAGTCTTTCCTTTCAGTTTAACTTCAAGAATTCTTCCAGATAACTGGCAGTATACCAGTACGCTGTCCGTGATGCCTTGAGCTAATATCAATCCAACTGTTTCACTTTTATCTCCATCTGCTTATATAATCCTGTGGTTGGAGTCATCAAATAACACCACCAATTCTAGAAAGTGATGTTGCTTTACTTTGTGTCTTGGAAGAGCAGGACAATAGATTCGTTGGAAGATATGCTAACATTATAACCTTCCCTCTTTTCACACTGTCCATATATTTTTCCTTCAGGTTCGGGTCGATCAGGAGTCTATTGTACGGCAATTTGGATGCTGTGTTAGGATTCTTCAGTTTCTGTAGATTCATTCTGTGTTTGCATATAACGGAGTTTGTCGCTTCCGCTGGTTTTGCAGAGAACGACTGCATTCCTGAATTTCTTGTTGATAGTTATTTTGGCGATTTTGTTTCTAGTTTCGCCTCCTGGGTTTCTTCATGTCCGTAACTGTCTTGGATGTTCTTGGAACCAGGTGTTAATTAATGCATGCAAAATTTCAGTTCTAGCATGACTTCTTCATAGTAAGCCTATGAACTTTTCAGTCCAACCTCTTTGTTGTTGATATGGCAGAACCAGCAGACTGTAATGCAGCTTAGAAGATCTTCAAAAAATTATAAACAAAATACGAGGGTCTTGAAGTGGAAATCTAAAAATATGGGTCATGAAGGAATCAATAATTCCGGTTGTGTTTAGGGCCCTGGGTTTGATGAAAAAAAGTTCTGATAGATTCACTGGAGGGATTGCTTCTCACACGTACAGAGTATACACTCAACGAAAGGCTTTATCTATGTAAAATGTGTAGGCGTTTTAGTTGTTAATTGTTTTTACACGAATGTTATATAGAAAATGTCATGATTACATTTCTGACCTTAGGTCTCTGGTTGGGACCCTGGAGGAAAGGAATATACAAAAGAAATCAAAGGAATTAACAATAAGAACAACAGCAATAATAATAGTAATGAGAAGAAGAAGAAGAAGAAGAAGAAGAAGAAGAAGAAGAAGCCAACTACTTGATAATATGATAAAAGACAAGAAATTCAAGAAGTGTATGCTTACTGACATCTTACGTACCATCCGAGAGAAACACCTCTATAAAAACTACTGAGAAATTGTCCAAATACAAGGACCTGGATGTGGGGAATGAAGACTGTACCAATAGTAATCGGAGCTCTGGGCCTCGTGAGAAAAGGAATGGGCAATTTTACTAACAGTGGCGCAGGGAAGATCAAAATACAAGTTGCCAAGAGAATCGTTCTACTAGGAACATCCCGTATACTAAAAAAATATGCTATCACTTAAATGGCAATTCTCCTATAGGGCCTAAGGACCATAGTTTGAACCCAGGTCCAAAGAATACAAAGCAGGAAACATAACACACAAACAACAGCAACATCAATAATAATAATAATAATAATAATAATAATATAATCCCTGGAGATCCCAGATGAAGAGGAGTACAAAAATTGACTTGATAAGTACAGACCACACACTAGGAAGAATTTTGTTCAGGTAACGCTGGTGATGTTATGGCAGTTAGAAAAACAAATCATGAAATGTAGTCATAACAAAACACTGCTACCTGCCTTAGGTCTTCTCAAAGACTTGGTAGGTTTTGTGACCATAGCAAAAATAGAAATAATAATAATAATGATAATAATATTATCGAAATACAAGGGCCTTGAAATCGAAAATCTCAAAAACGTGGCACATGAGGACATCAAAAATTCCAGTTGTAGTTAGAGACCTCGGATTGATTGGACAAAGGTTCCAAAGTCATTGAAGGAATCCATGGTAGCCCATGCCTTAAAGAAACACACACACACACACACACACACAGTGTACTCACAGGTGCAGTCTACACTTTACAAAGAGCTTTATCTATTAAATTGTCTATGATCTTAAGTGTTATTTGTTTCGTATTTTTTTCTCAAAAACTTCCCAGTGGAAAATTTATTACCGCCATTTCTGATCTTAGGTCTCTGGTTGGGATCCGGAAAGAAATGATTATACACTAAAAATCAAAGGAAATAAAATACTACTACTATACTACTAATAATAATAATCGTTTTCATCATCACTAACATTAAAATGAATTAGTGGTATTCAACCATCATCATCATTATAATATTAAATGTCTTTTTTACTGTAATCATCATTGCAAAGTTTATTGTACTTTCAATTGTAGTTTGTTGCAGTTTCATGCCTTTTCGCTTATTCTGAATCTAGCCGCTAATGCCGACCCTGACTCCTCTACCGACAGGCCGTTGATTCACCTTTGAAAATCAACAGTAATTTATTTCTGTAATTGTGTTTCAATTTAGATACATCATTCTCGCTTGCCTCTCTTGCTTCCCCCACCCCCGGCGGGACAGGCGTGTGCAGAAGTGCACACTCTGATGAATGTCACCCTTTCCTAGAAAAATTCTCCATTTGCTTTATCCCCGGTGTATCAAGTCGCTTTTCGCTGCTTTAAATGTGCGTTGTAATCATTTGTAGAAATCGGACTTAATTTTCTTTTCTTCCCTTTGTTTTTCCCGATTTCATAGTTAATATAAATTATTCTCCTCTCAAGCGATTCTTATCATTTTGATTGTTTCCGTGACGAACCCACAACCCTATGACCCAACTCTTTTAATTGCGTTTTTTTTTTCATCTATCGAATTCATTTCCTTCCTTCCTTCCTTCCTTCCTTCCTTCCTTCCTTCCTTCCTTCCTTCCTTCGTTCGTTCCTTTCTTCCTTCGTTATCCTTCCTTCCTTCCTTCCTTCCTTCGTTTCCCTTCCTTCCTTCCTTCCTTCCTTCCTTCCTTCCTTCCTTCCTTCCTTCCTTCCTTCCTTCATTCCTTCCCTCGTTCGTTCGTTCGTTCGTTCCTTCCTTCCTTCCTTCCTTCGTTCCCTTCCTTCGTTCGTTCGTTCCTTCCTTCCTTCTTCCTTCGTTTCCCTTCGTTCGTTCGTTCGTTCGTTCGTTCCTTCCTTCCTTCGTTTCCCTTCCTTCCTTCCTTCCTTCCTTCGCTCGTTCGTTCGTTCGTTCGTTCGTTCGTTCCTTTCTTCCTTCGTTATCCTTCCTTCCTTCCTTCGTTTCCTTCCTTCCTTCCTTCCTTCCTTCCTTCCTTCCTTCCTTCCTTCATTCCTTCCTCGTTCGTTCGTTCGTTCGTTCCTTCCTTCCTTCGTTCCTTCGTTTCCCTTCCTTCGTTCGTTCGTTCCTTCCTTCCTTCCTTCCTTCGTTTCCCTTCGTTCGTTCGTTCGTTCGTTCGTTCCTTCCTTCCTTCGTTTCCCTTCCTTCCTTCCTTCCTTCCTTCGCTCGTTCGTTCGTTCGTTCGTTCGTTCGTTCCTTTCTTCCTTCGTTATCCTTCCTTCCTTCCTTCGTTTCCCTTCCTTCCTTCCTTCCTTCCCTCGTTCGTTCGTTCGTTCGTTCCTTCGTTCCTTCCTTCGTTTCCCTTCCTTCGTTTCCCTTCCTTCGTTCGTTCGTTCGTTCGTTCGTTCGTTCCTTCCTTCCTTCGTTTCCCTTCCTTCCTTCCTTCCTTCCTTCGTTCGTTCGTTCGTTCGTTCCTTCCTTCCTTTCTTCCTTCGTTTCCCTTCCTTCATTCCTTCGTTTCCCTTCCTTCCTTCCTTCCTTCCTTCCTTTCTTCCTTCGTTCGTTCGTTCGTTCGTTCGTTCGTTCCTTCCTTCCTTCGTTTCCTTCCTTCCTTCCTTCCTTCCTTCCTTCTTTCCTTCCTCCCCCTCGTTCGTTCGTTCGTTCGTTCGTTCCTTCCTCTTCCTTCCTTCCTTCCTTCGTTTCCCTTCCTTCGTTCGTTCGTTCGTTCGTTCGTTCCTTCCTTCGTTTCCCTTTCTTCCTTCGTTCGTTCGTTCGTTCGTTCCTTCCTTCCTTCCTTCCTTCCTTCCTTCGTTTCCCTTCCTTCCTTCCTTCCTTCCTTCCTTCCTTCCTTCCTTCTATTCCATTTCACTCGTTTAATTCTGTATCGTTCATTTTTTTATTTCTTTTTCTTCTTTTATTGTCTATCGAAATCCTACCTTCCTTCTTTGCTACCTTCCTTCCTTCCTTCTTTACTTCTGTTGAATTTCAACGTTGTTTAATCCTTTTCTTCTATTTTTCAGTCGACATATTTTCTTTTCGTATTCTTCCTTCCTTCTGTCATTCGTTCTTTCTATTCAATTTCTCTGTTGTTTGATCCCCTTTTCCTTCTTTTTCTTTTTTCAATCGACATATATCGTTTTCTCCTTCTTTTCTTCTTTCTTTTCTTTCTTCCTTCCTACCTTCCTAATTTTTGTCAATTGACTTATTAACCTTTGTCCTTTCTTCTTTCAGTTTGAATACACTTTCTTTCTTTTTTCTTTTACTTTTTTTGGAGTTATCTTCTTCTTCTCTTCTGTTTAGTTTTATCCTGTTTGCTTTCTTTCTTTCTTTCTTTCTTTCTTTCTTTCTTTCGTTATGCAATATATTACTCTAACTTTTTCGCTCTTTTTTGCTTCTTTAAGAGCTTTCTTTCTGTAATTTATTTATTTCTAGAATATCATTTTTCCTTCTTCCTTAATTTCCTTAATATCTTTCTTTCTTTCTGTTCCATTTCACATATTTTAAATTGTTTCCTTATTTCTGTTTTTACCCATCGACTTATTTCCTTCCTTCCTGTTCTCGAGGCAAATGAAAGGATTTTATTTTGCAACAAATATTTATATACAAAAGTAAACAAATGGACTTTTTTAAAGTTTTAAATTTAAGAAACCTCATAAATATTAATCAAGTTAGCCGAAAAATCTAGGTAAACTATGGAGGCCGCCAAGTGACACAATTCTATGTTTAATGAGCTAAAGTGAGTAAATGATATTCTTGAATTTTTTTAAAATGCAAATTAGTATTAAAATTGTTTTAATTTGGGATTAATTTATGTGTTATATATTTTAAATAACATGAGATTATACATTTAACCGTTATCTAGTCATGTACGTTGGCTTGGAAAAGAAGTGATTCTTTCAGGAAAGGAGATATTTGAAAAAATCCGGAGCGCAGATTTATATTTTGATAAGATTCAATAGCGGCACTCTCAAGAATTTTCCGTCTGAATAAGTTATTTTCTCTTTTAATAAGTGTAACATTCTTTAGATCAAAGTTGTGGTTGAATTCATTTCTATATATGACTAATGTATAAATTGTTGTATATAATAACCTTTATCTGTTCATAGATAAAAGTTTTTATATATATATATATATATATATATATATATATATATATATATATATATAAGCAAGTGTAAATGGATATAAATCCGACAGAATGAAGAAATTTTGAAAAAACAAACAAAATCCTTAAATGTAGTTAAAATGAAAGAAATGTCGACGTCTGACGTTTCGGTTTAATAAACCTTTTCAAGACAATATTCATCAAAATACAATTCAGTTCAATATGACAAATACGATGGACATAAAACACAAGTCTTATTCAAAACAGATAACTGAAAATTTTAAAATGATCAGCCTTCCGTCTAACATGGTCACGCTGTCGTCACATGGGCGACGCTTTCATAACGTATTCCTAAAAGTTTGTGATTATTTTGAAATGAAAAAGAAAAAAGAAAATGAAAAAGAATTCTATTAGGTTCTAAAATTCTTATGTGTATGCTTGTCGAGCATCAATCTCGCTAAAAAAAGGGAAATATTAAAGAAACTAGGTCTAGTATTCACCGTGCGTGAGATGGATATTATACCTGCTTCATAAATCCTCCTGAGATTTTTATTATGAAAATATTTTAATACTTTTCACGGAATCGAAATCGAATTATGATCTGCTTTAGTTGTGTGTACAACTAAAGCATTGTTAAATTACCGAGACCAATATCTCGTTTATGTTCGAAAACACGAGATTTTAAGGACCTACCTGTTTCACCCACATATTTTAGGTCACAATTTTTTGCATGATATTTGATAGATGCAAGCATCGGATGTAATATGTTGTCTGCTGGTGCTATTTAATAAACTACGGATAGTCCTAGTAGGTAATATAGTAGTTCTAATTTTTAATGCATTTAGATTATGAGAGATACGTTCGGTCAAATGGTTATTTGGTAAAAGATGCGACCAAACGAAATATTATCAGAGGTAGCTGAAATTGTATCTTTCATTGATCTAGTTGTAGTGGCCTTTGAGGTGTCATTTTGCGCTGATGAGTGAATTTTCAACGCTTTATTTTTAGCTCTCTGTAATAATTGTCTCGGATACGAAAGATTTGAAAAGGTATCCTCAATATATGTAAATTCATCATTTAAATATTTTGATGAACAGATGCGAAGAGCCCTCAAATAGAATCCAATAACAATACCCCTCTTAGTGTTAGTATCATGGTGAGAGTAAAAATGTAAATAGTCATTTTACATGTAGGTTTACGATATACTTTGAATTCTAATTTAATTTTTATTTTTAATGAGTAATATGTCTAAAAAAGGTAAGGAATTATTAGATTCAAGTTCATAGCTAAATTCAATAGTAGGTTCTATTCTATTTAATCTATCAGTAATCTCGTTTAAATCATGCTTATGTGGGTAGATAAATAAAATGTCATCGATGTATCGAAAGTAATGTGTATCAGGTGGAATGACATCTTTAAAAGATTTAATTCTAGAAATATGCATGCTAGGAATCCAGAGAGAGGACTCCCCATCGGTAAACCAAATTTTTGTTTATAATAAATATTATTATATTGGAAGAAACAATGTGAAGTGCAAAGGATGCATAATTTGATGCATTTCGAGATAGAGATAGGTAGCTTAAAGTCAATTTTCTTAAGGTGGTTCTCTAATTGTTTAATGCATTTATCAACAGGTATATTAGTATATAAAGATTTGATGTCTAGGCTAGCTAGTAATTTGTTATCTATATCAATATTTCTCAACTTATTTAAAAGAGAGCCTGAATTCTTTATATGTGCGTTACTTACGGTGCCCAGAATTGGAGTTAGAAATTTAGTTAAATACCTAGCGATATTATGAGGAGCTGAGCCTATACCCGAGATGATGGGCCTTAATGGAATGTTAAGCTTATGGGTTTTGGGGGAGGCCATAAATTTTAGGGACGGTCGGGTGGTAGTTAATAAGGGAAAGCCAAATCTTATCTTCATTACATATGAGTTTCTTATAGGACCTATTAAATTCTTTTAGATTCTTAGAAATTTGTATAGAGGTGATCTGTTCATAAGTGTCTCTGTCATTAAGCAAGTCCAACATTTTCTGGTTGTAAGCAATGGTATCCATGACAACAACACCGCCTCCTTTATCAGAAGGAGATATAATAATGTTATTATTCATAGACAAGGATTTTAAGGCATTCATATACCTCTTAGGTAAATTGAATTCCATATTTTGGCCATTAAAAGAGGCAGCTAAAATGCCTTGGGTAAAACCTTTAAGGAAGTCAGAATCACTATGTTTGTAGTTTATATTTATCAGTTAAGTAGGTAATATTATCAGGAGGATTTATGAAGCAGGTATAATATCCATCTCACGCACGGTGAATACTAGACCTGCTTTCTTTAATATTTCCCCTTTTTTAGCGAGATTGATGCTCGACAAGCATACACATAAGAATTTTAGAACCTAATAGAATTCTTTTCATTTTCTTTTTCTTTTTCATTTCAAAATAATCACAAACTTTTAGGAATACGTTATGAAAGCGTCGCCCATGTGACGACAGCGTGACCATGTTAGACGGAAGGCTGATCATTTTAAAAATTTTCAGTTATCTGTTCTGAATAAGACTTGTGTTTTTATGTCCATCGTATTGTCATATTGAACTGAATTGTATTTTTGATGAATATTGTCTTGAAAAGGTTTAATAAACCGAAACGTCAGACGTCGACATTTCTTTCATTTAACTACATTTAAGGATTTTTTTGTTTGTTTTTATATATATAATATTATATATATATATATATATATATATATATATATATATATATGTCATAATGGGTATAAGAGCTTATCACTGTTATTGCTGCCGGCGCTCTTAAGAATTTTCCTATGTGGCATTTTTTAGATCAAATTTGTAGTTGAATTTATTTCTATGTACAGATAATGCATTTGATGAATTGTTTTGTATAAGATACGTTTTGTGTTCATGGGTATGTTTTTCTTTTAAAATTTCTGCAAGTTTGCCTGATATATTGTGAGGAGCAGTTCTGGCAGTTTACATTGCATATACCTGCTTCAGAATAATTATTCTTATGGATATTTTTAGTTCTGAAAATATACGTGATAGATTTGGATGTGGTTTTAATTATTTCCATATTCTTAAGATTTGATAAATTGTTTGGGATAGAAGATGTTAAGTAGGTAATATTATCATATGTCTGTTTTTATTAAGTTTATTATCATTGTTTTTTTTATTAATGTCCTTATCGTTTTTGTAGTTGTAGATTTTGTATGCCTTTTATTTGGCATTGTAGATGAAACAATGAAGATATTGGTTTTCTATATATATATATATATATATATATCTTCTTCAGCAAATAAGTATATATGAACAAAATAGAAATTTAAATTTTTAACATTTACTCATTTTCATTTATTAAGCATTAAATTGTATCACTTAGTATACTCCATAGTATACATTGATTTTCACATCCTCAAGAATATTTTTGAGCATTCTTAAATTTATAATGATGACAGGTTTTTTTTATATGTTATTAAGTAGAAAAACGGAATACAAAACTCAATTTTTAAACAGTATATTAAATACAGAAAATCTGATTATATTCAAAGAAATCAAAGAATATAAAAAACCTGTTACTTCAAGTAATCAAATGTCAACTGAAAATATATGTGTGTGTCTGCAAGATTTGATAGTGGCACTCTCAATAAAATTTTATATATATATATATATATATATATATATATATATAAAACAAGTAAAATAATTTAACCCAAATAAATAAATAAACGACTTAAATAAAAAATAACCGCCATAATAGACTACCCACAATGCACCACTGACCCGTATATGTATAAATAGCCGAGAAAATAACAGCACACATCGCCTGACGATTGCATATAGCATGAAACAGACCGTAGACCTCATAAGTGACTTCTATGTTCACTTTTTATTTATTTACACACGCTCTATCTCTGATATTGAGCACTTTATCCCATAAATATACCACACCTTAAGATATATATATATATATATATATATATATATATATATATATATATATATATATATATGTACAGGGTGTGACAAAATAATTGGAACAGTTGCAAAATCCACTCCTATATTTCAAAGACCTATTATATTAAGGACTTTAACTAAAACTTCGTAATTGCAGGTTATATCTATTGTAAATACATTTATTTATCTAATTTACTGTCTTTGTCTTATTTATTTTTAGAATTTAATAAAATTTAAGCTAAATGCTTAACTTCGAGTTCGAAAAAGAGCAAAAAGAGCTTCGATGGCAGGAGCCTCGATCACTAAGGTTGCTGAATTGTTTTGTCTTTCAAGAGCTACCATATCAAGAACACTGATGCAATTCGAGAAACAGGGTAAGACCTCTAGCAACCGTAGCAATTCGGGCCGGACTTGCAAACTTACTGACGTGGACTGACGTGCATTGAAACGCAATGTGGCAAAAAATCATCGGAAAAATGCGGCCAAAGTGACTGCTGAGTTGAATAACCATCTGAATAGATCAGTTTCTACTAAAACTGTTCACCGTGAGCTCCATATGGCTGCATATCATGGAAGAGCCGCTGTGAGGAAACCTCTTCTCTCCACTCGCAACATTCAAAAGAGGTTGAAGTGGTGCAGAGATCACAATGCTTGGACTGCAGACCAATGGAAGCAAGTCATATTCTCAAACAAGTCCAGTTTTTCTCTTTTCCCAACTTCAGGGCGAGTTTATGTGTGGAGGCAGCCCAAAGAAGCTTACAACCCTGACTGCATTCTTCCAACAGTGAAGCATGGAGGTGGATCAGTGATAGTTTGGGTCGCCATATCATGGAAATGTTTCAGTTCAATAGTTGCCCTGCATGGTAGAATCAACAGCAAAGATTACCTGAACATTTTGGGAGATCATGTTCATCCAATGGCCAAGACTTTATTCCCTGATGGTGACTGCATCTTCCAAGACGATAATGCTTCAATACATAACGCTCGAGTGGTTAAGAATTGGTATGAAGAGCATGAAAGTGAGCTAGATTACATGGAGTGGCCTCCCCAATCAATATTCAATATTCTTGAACATTTGTGGTGCATTTTGGAGCAACAAGTTAGGAGCCGCTATCCTCCACCGTTGTGTCTTAAAGAGCTGGAGAAGGTTTTAATGGAAGAATGATTGAAAATTCCTCTGGATGAAGTCAGGAAGATGTATGATTCCATTCCTAGGCGTATTAAATCTGTATGCGAGGCTAAAGGAGGACTAACTCCATATTAAATAATTTTTTTTTAAATTTAAAAAGTGATCCAATTATTTTGTCTAATCCCTATATACACACACACACACACATATATATATATATATTCATTCGTGTCTGGAGTTTGCTTGAATCTAGTGTGATAGATATATCGATAGATATGAATAGATTGAAATAGATAGATAGATAATGAACAAACTAGGTAGATAGATAGATTTTATTGTTTAAACGTTATTTTCATTAGATGCCCATATTTGAGTAGATGTCCCGTTTATTTATTAAAAATTATATTTATAAATAAATATACTGTTCAATAAAATTTTTAATCGAGTTCGCCCAAGCAAGGCAGTAAAGCCACTAAGACACAAGGAGGTTACTGGATGTGGAAGAATTAGAAAAAAATTACTAAGGTGCAATAACAAAACAGAGTATAGAATAGCGGTGCGTATAGTAATAGAGGATAGACTAAAAATAAAGATCATTTAGATGTCACACGACTTCATATATATGTGTTTCCTCTATGGTCACGTGATCCATTTAATTCAATAATGAGATCGCTTATGTTTGCTCACTGGCGATCTATGTTCAAACTCATGTGTCGGCAATGGCACTTCATTCCTATATAACAAATTTTTTTATACAGAAAGTATCCTTATTTCAGTTGTGTGACTATTTTATGCAATTATTATATGCAAGTCCATTTTTAACTGCTCTTTGAACTGTCATAGCTGAAACTCTTTTTTCACGTGTCAAACCTCTTATGAATTGAGTTGGATCTTTTCTAATTGATGTCTTTAACCTCACTTCCTGTTGTGACCTCCTGATCCTGTTTTCCTCTCTACTGTTCTCTCTTTTTTTAAAAATTTATTCACCATTCTTTTGATGCTTCTTGAATCGACTTTGAAGATGGAAGCCAGAATATGAAGGTTGGTACCATTACTGAAAGCCTGAATGATCTTTTTCCTCTCACCATTGCTCACTTGGGAAGACAATGGGTCTAACACAAAACGATTTTAACCTATTCTCTTTCTAGCTGAATAACACAAAAGGTTTTTCAGTGATTCTTTGGACAAATGGTGTCAAGATGGCTAAACGTCTTATCTGAAAACATGGAAAAAGAAACTTAATTCGTTTAGTGTTTTTTTTTTTTTAGATATTAAACATTTTGTGGGATGGACAATTATCCCATGTTGTATCACGATTTAGACAATTTTGCTGTTAATCCCGGTATAGCAGGATCACTTAACTAGATATGATAATATTTGTCAATACTCAGACGAATGGTAGACTTATAAATATGCAATATAGATTCCGATTTAAAAAGTGTCTGGCATGAGAGTGAAGTAACCTCATTAGGAGTAATTAATTAATTAGTTAATTAAGACAATATAATCGCTTCAATTCATGTCAATAGAAAAGTGTGAGCTGAAAGACAAGGTTTGTTCTTTTGGGGACAGCATCAGCCATAAGCTGGTGGCGGGCAAAAATGATTCTCTATAAAAATGAATCTGATAAAAACATCTCAACAAAAGAATTTGAGAAACTTTTAAAATATGATGATCTATTAATAGAAATTGTGAAAAGGTGCCATTCAAGACAATGTCTTTTCCACTAATAATAGGAAGACGAGGAATGGTTAAAACGAATTCAGAAAATCCCGGGAAAACCATAAATATTTGACATACAAAAGATGGTGAACTTGAGCAGATTTCAGTTTAATTTGCTCAGTCAATTTCTATGAAAATCGTTCATTGACTTCAAGCAAAAGATTTGGTAAAAGATTGTATTAAAGCTTCCTTTCCAAACAAATAAATAACAATAACATATCAATTACATCGCGTAAGAAGAATAAGGTGGCGAAGAAGAAGAAAAAGAAGAAGAATAAGGTGGTGAAGAAGAAGAAAACAAAAATAATAAGGTGGCGAAGAAAAAGAAGAAGACATCAAAAAGAAGAATAAGGTGGTGAAAAAACAGGGGAAGAAGAAAACAAGAAGAAGAAGAAGAGAACAAGAAGAAGAATAAGTTGGCAAAGAAGGAGAAGAGAACAAGAAGAAGAAGAAGTAGACGAAGAAGAAGAAGAAGAAGAGAACAAGACGAACAATAAGGTGGCGAAGAAGAAGAACAAGAAGAAAAGAACACGAAAAAGAAGGTGACGAAGAAGAAGAAGAAGAAGAAGAAGAAGAAGAAGAAGAAGAAGAAAGAAGAGAACAACAAGAAGAAAAAGGTGACAAAGAAGAAGAAGAAGAAGAGAACATCCAAAGAATAAGGTGGCGAAGAAGGAGAAGAAGAAGAAGAGAACAACAAGAAAAATAAGGTGGCGAAGAAGAAGAAGAAGAAGGAGAAGAAGAAGAAGAAGAAGAGAACAACAAGAAGGATAAGGTGGCGAAGAAGGAGAAGAAGAAGAAGAGAACAACAAGAAAAATAAAAATAAAGGAGGAAGAAGAAGAAGAAGAAGAAGAAGAAGAAGAAGAAGAGAATAAGAAGAAAAATAAGGTGGCGAAGAAGAAGAAGAAGAAGAAGAAGAAGAAGAAGAAGAAGAAGAAGAAGAAGAAGAAGAAGAAGAAGAACAAGAAGAAGAAGAAGAAGAAAAAATAAGTTACAAAATACATGAAAGATAATGGCAAAGAAGAAAGGAGGAAGATATAAAGCAAGAAGAAATAAAGTGTCGAAAAAGTCGAAGGAAAGAATGCAGAATAAACAAGGAAAGCGAAAAAAGAAAAAAACATAGAAGGATGAGAAAATGAACAATGAAAAGAAGGAAAAAGAAGTGTACATAAAAAATAATAAGAGATAGAGAAAAAGATAATGAATCAATGGAAAGAAGAAGAAGAAGAAGAAGAAGAAGAAGAAGAAGAAGAAGAAGAAGAAGAAGAAGAAAAACAACAAAAAGAAAGGAATGCAAAGGAAGAGGGCGATGAAGAAGAAGGAAAGAAGTCGTAGAATGGAATCTAAAAAAGAATGAAAAAATAAGAATAAACAAGGAAAGTGAAAAAAGAAAAAAAGAAGAAGATGAGAAAAGAACAATAAAAAAGAAGGAAAAAGAAGCTACAAAAAAAATAAGAAGAGAGAAGAAAAAGATAAGAAGAATGGAAAGAAGAAGAAGAAGAAGAAGAAGAAGAAGAAGAAGAAGAAGAAGAAAAATATGAGTTACAAAATACATGAAAGATAATGAAAGCAAAGAAGAAGAGGAGGAGAGATATAACGGCCAGAAGGAATAGGTGAAGGCGTGGGAATGGAATCCCTAAAAAACGGTATTGAAGGAAAGAATGCAGAATAAAGAAGAAGAAGAAAAGAAGAAAAAAAAAAAAAAAACATAGAAGAAGGATGAGTTACAAAAAATGAACAATGAAAAGAAGGAAAAAGAAGAATGTACATAAAAAAATAATAAGAGATAGAGAAAAGATAATGAATCAATGGAAAAGAAGTACATAAAAATAATAAAGAAGAAAAGATAAGAAGAAGAAGAAGAAGAAGAAGAAGAAGAAGAAGAAGAAGAAGAAATGTTAGAAGAAGAGAAAGAAGAAAAAGAGAAAAAAAATCAGAAGCCCCTAAAATTGCAGAAATTACGTAAAGACGTAAATCCTAACATTAGAAGCCATATTGTCAACACAGACCCAAATCGCCATACTGCCATTTTCAAGAAAGAAAGATAAAAAGAGAGAAACCCTTACATGTCGCAATGTCATCTTTTCAAGTTGAGGTCATTTATACTTCGTTTTTGTCTCGCGTTTTTGTCAAATGTTCCGTTAGCCCAGCCGGCAGCCGGCGTGCGACATTTTATGGAGTGGACGGAGTCCGGCCTGAGCTTCGAAAACAAAAGACTTTCCCGTTTAGATTTTACTTTCTATTCTTGTTCCCCACGCCTACGTCGTCGATAATGTCGCCTGCTTGTCTAGAATCAGTTGGGCCTTGCTCCACCCTCCGTGTCCGTCTTTTCTTTGTAGGATTCAGGGTGTAAAAAATAATCCAATAAAATAAGTAAAATAAAAACACATCGACTTATACTTCTGTTTAGCTCAGAACAAAATAAAACACTACACTATCGACCTGACAATATCAATGATGACACTCTTTCTTTCTTTCTTTCTTTCTTTCTTTCTTTCTTTCTTTCTTTCTTTTCTTTATTTCTTTCTTTCTTTCTTTCTTTCTTTCTTTTTCTCCGTGTTGTCTTCTATTGAATTTTTAAAAATTTTTTCATTTATTTAGCGGCTTCCACAGAAACGGGATACCTAAGCTTTAAAATTATTTTTTTAAAATGGAGAATACTTCTTGAAGCTTTTATTTTACATTTAATTTCAAGTTAACAAATTAAATTTGATATTTCCAATAAGCAAAATACTTCGTTGTATTTCAAAACTAATTTAAATTGGATGGAAGGTGTTTTTGTCTTGAAATCGTAATGACATCGCTGATTTTAGCGCCATTTTTAGCCGTCAGCCATCATTATTTAATTCCCTTTAAAAAAAAATACTTTTCTGAAACTTTATTTGAGTAAAAATTAGGTGACTTAATTTTTAATTTATCTGATTTGAAACAAATATTACTTACTTTTAGTTTAAAATATCGCAGAAATGCAGTTTTTCAATACGGTGTTGGTGTTTATTTACTTGAGGAATATAACGTGAGCGACTTTTTTAATAAAATTATGAACTACACAGTAATCTTAAAACATTAGGAAAATATTCTCTGTAATCTAATGTTTTTATTGAATTTTATATACTTAAGTTTTAAATATATTATTGTTATCACTCTTTGTGTATGGACGAACGTATTTACAAAAAACACATACACGCACACACAAAAAATGCAAAATTATTTTTAAAGTATTGGGTGTCACTGAATTGTAGTAAGCTCTTAATTAATGGTTAGTAAATATAGCCTTTACTTAATGACAGTGAAAGCTAGCTGGTAAAAATTACTTGAGCAATTGTAAAAAATTGCTAATTTAAATTCTCCATGGGACTTTCAGCCGTACAAAAATGAATTTCTCGAAATTTCCTGAACGTTTCTTTAAATTGCGACAATTATATTACTTTTGCGAGAATTTCCAAATCAATTTATTTTTCATCACAAAAAGACGCTAAACATTTCTGTACTAATATTTGGTTCTCCGCTGACGCAAGAAAAACAAGATTTTTTAACCGTCCAGGGTATGACGATAAACTACATCCGCATCCTGGGTAAGATGATAAACTACATCCGCGTCCTGGGTAAGACGATAAAATATATCCGGCAGCAAGGCCTTTGATCAGAAGGGCTTGAGGAGCATGGAACCACCTCTTAATTACTGGCGTTCCCAGGTCCATTCTTACCCGGTGTGGTAGCACCTGTTAGGGTCCCAGCTATGGGCAAATGGTTAACTTCCCAAAAGGGGTCAAAACGCTATGAAAGAATATAAATAGGTTTTAATGCCTGCAATAAGTTTTTAGAAAAATTATTACCAGCAGTGCATTTCTGGAATAAATTATTAGCAGCAATAAAAATCTTCTCGGCATTGAATAACCCAGTAAGATTGATATACCGTAAAACACACCAAACCAAACAAATATATATATATATATATATATATATATATACTCGAAGAGCCGAGTTCGAATTCCAGTCGAATCCAGTTACATTCAGTTACGTGCTGATACCCTTGGGGAAGGTATGAATCCTCTTCTTATCCCTCCAGCTATGGGTAAATAGCAGGACAGACAGGGTTCTATAGCCTTGGATGGCAACTGGTCTAGCAGAAGGACAACTCTGAATTTAAAATCAGCGGAGGGTCGTTTGGGGACTTTGTGTCACGTAGTGCACCAGGTCTCTGTATTTGTCCCTTCAAAAAGTGTGGATGGTCCTGCGCGAAACCTTCACCACTATAATCAAATCTCATGTGC
>CAHIKZ030000494.1:1225000-1281156 GCA_903632075.3 Acanthosepion pharaonis
CATAAAGTTCTGGTAAAAAAATATGGCCTTTCTCCTAAAAAGCATAACATAGAAGCAGATTGGATTACGCAAAAGGTAGAACGGATGAAAAATAAACCAGAACAAAAATGGTTGAGAATCACAGAAGAGGATGCCCAACCTGGCCAGTTTATTTTTGGGCCCCATTTCATTTCGATTGGGCCAACTTTCTTTACTCCCTATGTCCGTATTTCTTTTCTCTTTTCCCTCTCCCTTAGCGAGAGAACCTCTCGATTTTGTCCAAGGGTAAAATATAGCGGCCTCTCTTTTTTGAGGGATGGACGGGTCCTACCAACATCAACTAAATTTATTTGGTTTGTTTTGATATTTAGTTTATTTGGGGGTTCATCCCCTCCCCTCTCATTGTGAATCATCAGATTTTTATGTATAAATTTTTATAATCATCAAATTTTTATGTCACGGGGTGAGGTTTTTAGGTCTCCTGAGAGGATGCGGTATTATGGTATATGGAGGATTGATTGGTGACGGATGAGTTCTTGTGATGAATGCGAAAATAATAATGAGTGAATGGGTCGTGAATCGGATTAGCTAGGTAGAAGATAGTCAGTGAAGACCAGCCTCAACACATTTCCCCCTTTTTCGGCCTTGTGCCAAAATTGTACATTTTTATACAATAAATCTCAATCACAGAAGAGGATATTGAATGTGCACTGAAAAATGCACATAACTAGAAATCTCCAGGAATTGATAAAGTTCCTAACTTTTGGCTCTATTATATAAATACAGCACACACACACACAAACACGCACAAATAGCCAAAAGAATTTCAAGAAATGGTAAATGATCCTACTAAAATTCCTTCTCCCCCAAAATGGTGACACAACTGTTCGAAAAACTACAGACCAATTACATGTCTTCCTCCTACTTACAAACTGTTGACATCTATTATGACAAAACAGATATATACCTTCTAAGAAAAAAATGTCATACTACCTCTTTAACAAAAAGGATGCATAGGAGGCTCTTACGGATGTAAAGTTCAATTACTTATTAATATGATGATCTTGGAAAATTGCTTCAATACAAAGAAAAGTGTCTGGATAGATTACCGTGAGGAATTTGATAGTGAACCCCATTCCTGGTTCTTAAAGTCTTTAAGTATATTCAAGGTATCAACCGTCTTCATTAATTTCATCAAACAAAGTATGTCAATATGGAAAACAACACTTCACCTCAATCATATAAATGGAATCTATAAGTCTGTTGAAATAAACATCAATTGAGGAATATTTCAAGGTGACTTGTTGTCTTCCTTACTATTTTGTCTATCCCTAATAGAATTAACCAGCGAGCTTAACAAGACGGAATATGGCTATAAGATATCTCAAAAGAAAATAAGCCATCTATTTTACATGGATGACTTAAAGTTGTATGCTACGAATGACAGTGAATTGGAAGTTCTCTGGGTAACAGTAAAATGTTTCAGTGAATGGAATGGAATTTGGTTTGAATAAATGTGCTAAAGCCACAATTTTACGATGATCACTACAACAATCTCCTCTGTTAGCTTAGACTGTGGGGTAACAATCTAAAGATTTAGAGCAAGAAAAAGCTTATAAGTACCTTGGTATAAAAGAGGGTGAAAGAATTCACCATAAAAATGAAAGAAATAGTGTGAAAAGAGTTCTATAGAAGGGTACTGCTAATATTAAGAATTGAACTGAACTCTCAGAGCAGAATTACGTCAATTAATAGCCTTGCCATTACAATGGTTCAATATAGTTTCAATATCTTGAACTTACTTAAAAAGATATAACATGTGTAATTAGAACAATTTACCCGTGTAACTTCTCTAATGTGTTTACCAACCAAAATTTTTAATATTTTCCAACTCGCCAGCTAAAATATTTTAGCATTTGATTTATATCAACCCTCTAGCGTACAGAGCCAAAGTTTCATCACACATGGTGTTGTTGCTTGGGTTCTTGTTACGAGTAGATTTTTCTTGGGAGAATATTAATATACCCATAACCAACTGGTTTTGAGTTGTCCTTCTCTAAAGTATTTACCAACCAAATTTAAAGTATCCAGTCTATGAAATCCTTAGCATTTAATTTATTGCGGCAAATAGGGCCAGTGCTTCACCACACATAGTGTTGCTGCTTGGGATTTGTTACTCGTAGCTTTGTTTAGTGACGGTATTGCTAGCCCCGTACTTTACTGGTTTTGGATTCTGTTGTCCTCTAAAAAAAGTCCTTACAATACGATTTATATTAAACCTTATAGGGACAGAGCTTCATCACACTTGATGTTGCTGCTTGGATTTTTGATACAGGAAGATTTTTGTAGGGAAAGTATTGCTAGCTCCATATCCGATAGGATTTGAATTCAAAGTTTTCCATTAAAGTGGTTATCAGCCAAAATTAGGGTATCCAGTCTATGAAATCCTTAGCATCTGATTAATATTAACCATGCAGCATATAGAGTCAGAGTTTTATCACACTCGTTGTTGTTAATTGGGTTTTGTTACTAGTAGCTTTGTTTAGGGAAGGTATTGCTAGCCTCGTACTCAACTGGTTTTGAATTCAGAGTCGATTTGACCTATCTGCCAATCTAGTACTGTGTTTATATTCGTTAAGTCGTAGTACCAGTCAGGGAAGATCATCAGAGCAATTAGCCTGAAAATATTTATAGAAAAAATAAATATAAATAAATGAACTGTTTTTGAATATAGTTTTTTCGGGATATTTTCCGGTATGGCTCTAATGTAAATCCTAACAGTTTTCAGGCTGTTGCTTTCGGGGAAACCGATGCTATACTTGCAGTATTGTTATCATAGCAGCGGCGGCCAAATTGTCAAGAATATGGAGGAGCAATATCAGCTTTCAAACAAAGTACAAACTACAAATCGCTGGTAGTCTCCATTCTCCTATATGGATGTGAAACGTGGACACTGTTGGCAGAGACAGAGAGAAGGATCCAACTGTTTGAGAACGTATACATGAGGAAACTCCTTGGCATCTTCTATTGGGAACATAAAACCAATGAGTTTGTACGGAAAAGGGTTGAAAGTTTTGTGGGCCATGAGGAACCTCTTCTCGCCACTGTCAAACGGAGACAAATGGCGTGGTTTGGATACGTTTAAAGCCTGACAGCCGTGTGCAAGACCATCACGCAAGGCACCATTGAAGCTGGACGTAGGAGAGGACGCCAATGAAAGGTGAAGCTTACCAGACATCAAAGGTACTAATTCTATATAGAGCACCCCACCATAAAACCTAAACTCTCGATTTATGTTCTTAAACAGCTTTGGCAGATTGAGACGTACATATGGATGGTGACAAAGCCGTTCAGAAATATCTAAATTGTCAGTTGTATATAACCGCTTTCTCAGACCGACGATTAAAAATGGTTTCTAGCGAATGAATCCTATAGGTCTTAGCGAGAATGATCCATCTTCGAATCACCTAAACTGGCGCTACAGGATCTCCTAGAAAGAACTATGTCAAATGACAGAAACCACATGAGGAATTTCAACAGCAGAAAGAACTAAAATGGATAGCAGATGTGACTCGAAGAGAAAGTGATGATATAATCAAGATGTTGACGGTCTGCACTATTTCAAAGTTTAGGAATGAGTACCTATCAATTTTATAAAGAACGATAGCAGTGAATTTCAGGAATCCAGTTTTCTGGTTGAAGAGAAAGAATTGATGAATTTCAGCCGCTGGAAGCACTGCGGAATATTTCCTTATAAGGAAACAGCTGAATATGACTATTAACTTTTCCAAGAATGTAGGGTTAATATGAAAATCTGTGGCAGTAAGCGAAGTGAAGAAAAATTGCATCTAACGAGTAAGCAAATAAATACATTTCCTTACATTTTATGAAAAATCCTTGGGCCGCAGTTCGTGTCAGAAGAACGAATACACACAGCGTGTTTGCGTTTCTTGAATGTACGGAAGGCGAAAAATGACAGAAGGTGTTCTATGTTGCAGAATCAATTTTTTAAAGACCCCCCCCACCTCACCATTATTTTTTTCTATTTTCTATTTTATCTTCGTATCCGTTCTCTTTTTTTTGTATTCTCTTTTATTTCGTCACGTACAGAGTTTTTTTTTCATTATATATTTCTTTTTTTTTTTGTTACTTTTTCTATCGTTCTCGTCCTGCGCCACAAAGAGAAATTCAACTGAACTGGGTGCAGTAAAGTAAAGGTGGTAATTAACTCCCAAAAGGGTCTCGATTAAAATGACCCCACAAATAAGTCCTACTTAGGAGGGGCTGTTCGTAAAGGTCGTTGCTATAATTCAGCTGACCAACTTTCTTTCGTTTGTTTTAGACAGGACCAATTGGTTCCATTTGCAAAGAAGCAGTGTGTGAATTATGACGAGTCTATGCCACTCGAAAAAGGCATCGTAGTCATTATTTTTTTTCAAGTCCATTAAAAAATGCTGGTACTTTTTGGTTATATGGAGAAAAAAGATGAAGTTAACTAATCAAAATAGAAACAAAGAGAAAATGACGGAAAGCAATATATATATTTAATAACCTACCAGAGCGATCATCTTCATATAGAATCCTTCAGTATCTGTCTATATTTCTGAGATGATGTATTGTGTACACTATTTACATTATTCGGACTATTGTCCTCATCTTTGTCGCCATATTTATTACAACGTTTCGGCCTTTCAGTATCTGTCTATATTTCTGAGATGAAGTATTATGTACACTATTTACATTATTCGGACTATGGTCCTCATCTTTGTCGCCATATTTATTACAACGCTTCGGCCTTTCAGAAT
The DNA here is from genome assembly GCA_903632075.3 of Acanthosepion pharaonis. NCBI lineage: Eukaryota > Metazoa > Mollusca > Cephalopoda > Sepiida > Sepiidae > Acanthosepion > Acanthosepion pharaonis. The sequence continues at coordinate 1,229,785 of CAHIKZ030000494.1, forward strand.
CTGGCTATATCTCTGAGATGAGGTATTATGTACACTATTTACATTATTCGGACTATTGTCCTCATCTTTGTCGCCATATTTATCACAACGTTTCGGCCCTTCAGTATCTGTCTATATTTCTGAGACGAGGTATTGTGTACACTATTTACATTATTTGGACTATTGTCCTCAACTTTGTCATCAATATTTATCACAACGTTTCGGCCTTTCAGTATCTGTCTATATTTCTGAGATGATGTATTGTGTACACTATTTACATTATTCGGACTATTGTCCTCATCTTTGTCGCCATATTTTTTACAACGTTTCGGCCTTTCAGTATCTGGCTATTTTTCTGAGATGAGGTATTATGTACACTATTTACATTATTCGGACTATTGTCCTCATCTTTGTCGCCATATTTATCACAACGTTTCGGCCTTTCAGTATCTGTCTATATTTCTGAGATGAGGCTTTATGTACATTATTTAAATTATTCGGACTATTGTCCTCGTCTTTTTTGCTATCTTTATCACAGCATTTCGGCCTTTCAGTATCTGTCTATATTTCTGAGATGAAGTATTATGTACAATATTTACAATATTCGAACTATTATCCCCATCTTTGTTGCCATATTTATCACAAAGTTTCGGCTGTTGTACGCTCCGGCCTTCTTCAGGTGGTTGGAATGCCGAACTGAACCCTTTATTTCGCTCACTGGGGTAGGCTCTTCCATGTGCCATGTTTAATGGATGTCAGTTATCCGTTATCTTCTATTAATTTCCCTCCCCAAGTTCTCCAACTGCCTTAACCGGGTATTGAACTCACACTCTTTGGGTCCTGTCACTGGATCTAACTAACGACTTGATCCACTGTGCTATGTGTCCTTGAGGAGCCTTTATTTCGTTCACTGGGGTAGACTGTTCTAGTTCCACGTGCCATGTCTAATGGATGTCAGTTATCAGTTATCCCCTGTTAATTTCCCATTCCAACTTCTCCACTGCCTTAGCAGGAAATAACTGGTAACTGCCATCCATTAGACATGGCACGTGGAACTAGAACAGTCTACCCCAGTGAGCGAAATAAAAGGTTCAGTTCGATATTCCAATCACCTGAAGAAGGCTGGAGCGTACAACGGCCGAAGTAATAAATATAGGGACAATGATGAGGACAATAGTCCAAATAATGAAAACCCTTCATATAAATAAATTTCCGTCTCCTCGTCTAAGAGCACACACGTTAACCAGGGTGGCTAGCTTATCCCTACTGCAGACGCCTGAACAGGCATTTTTTTCTCTTTCAACACCCACAGAGCCTACATATGTTTTATACGTCAACGGTCCTGAGGTATTGTTTCTTGGACAGAGTACCAAATCTAGCTGGGGAGGGAGAGGGGAGAAGAAAGTGAGAGAGAGAAAGAAGTAGAGAGAGGGGAGCGAAGGACAGAAATAGGTAAAGACCTTGAGATAGCGAGTAAGAGAGAGAGAGAGGGAAGGAGAAGAAAGAGAGGGGAAAGAGAGGGAATTAGGGAGAAAGAGAGAGACGAGTGAGAGGGGAAAGAGAGAAAGAAGTAGAGAAAGGGGGAGAAAGGGAGAGAAAGAGGTAAAGAGAGTGAGATTGATAATAGGAGAGACAAAGGAGAGAAAGAGTAGAGAGGGAGAGAGGGAAGGAGAGGAGAAAGAGACGGGAAAAAGGGAAGGGGGAGAGAGAAAGAGAGGTGAAGAGAGGGATAGAAAGAGGTAGAGAGATAGATAGAAAGAGTGAGAGATATGGAAGGGAGAAAGAAAGGGGGAGAGATAGCGAAGGAGGGGGGAAAGAGAGAGGGAGAGAGAAAAAGGGAGAAAGAGGGGACGAGAGAGAAAGAGAGAGAAGTAGAGAGAGGGATAGAGAAGTAGAGAAAGGTAGATAGAGAGGCGGAGAGAGAGAGAGAGAGAGGAGAGAGGGGAGAGGTAAAGAACCTCACCTGGTGTGATCAGCAGTTTAAATAAGCCTTGCACTCTCAAAACTTCTGTCTCTCAGTCGAGTTCTTTGCATTCACTTACGCGCAAATAACCCTGGGAAAGGTATGAATTCATCTTTTCTGCCCATCAATGGGTTAAATAGTAGGATTTTAATCTTGAAACGATCATTGTTATTGCCACCAAATAGTCAATGCCATATTTGCACTCGCAAAAAAAGAATTATTCTTACAGTCTAAAAATATTGTGCTGCTTCAAATTAGCCACAAAGGGTTGATAAACAGTAAAGAAACAATCATGCTCACTTGTGGCTTTGTTCTAACTTCTGAATAGTTGCATCTACAGAACTACACTCAAAGGGCTTTGGTGGAACACATGGTATTTTTTCAATGGTGCAGCACGATGGGGTCGCCTTCAATACACATCAACAATTTTTTTTAAAATTCACCTCTTTAATAAATCAACGACGAGGAGATTCGAACCCAGGTCTTAAACGCTATAAACATTCCGACACTCTGCTTTATAAAGGGTGTTCCAATAATTTGGACCGATTTTAAATGTGAATTAAATTTAACCGTCTAATGATTTTTTTTAACTTTTTCTTTCAGATTTAACAACTTAGAAATTGAATGAGAAGTTCCCAGGTCGCATCATCTCTAGAAAACAGCGAAGAAAATTGGCCACCACGATGGTGCGACTTGACGCCTTTAGATTTCTTCCTTTGGGGTCATATCAAAAGTAAAGTCTATGCCAACAAGCCAACGACAATTCAACAGCTGAAGGATGAGATAATAAATATGGCGCCCCCACCTCATGGATCAGTCGTAAATGGCCGAGAGACAAGCTTCCTAATTAAAGGATGTTCAAATAACTTGGACCAATTTTAAATGTGAATTAAGTTTAACCATCTAATGGTTTTTTTCTTTTTCTTTCAGATTTAACAACTTAAGTCTTTGGCAGTTCCAACCATGGAAAGATTAACAATCACACAACGTGTTAAAGTTATCGAAGCCAATTACGAAAATGGACGTTCAAACGAAATATGAATGAAAAGTTCCCAGGTTGCATCATATCACGAAACAGCGAAGTCAATTGGCCACTAATATCGTGCGACTTGACGCTTCAGTTATATATTTATAGATTCTTGATAAAATCCAAAGAAGAATCTATCTTACATATTTATAAGTCTACCATTCATCCTTGCTTTGAATATTGCTGCCACATCAGGTCTGGTGCTTCTGCTATATATTTAGAGATTCTTGATAAAATCCAAAGAAGAATCTATATTACATATTTATAAGTCTACCATTCATCCATGCATTGAATATTACTGCCACATCTGGTCTGGTGCTTCTGCTATATATTTAGAGATTCTTGATAAAATACAAAGAAGAATCAGCAATATTAGTGCTCTTGATCTTCAGGCTTCAGTTTCTTTCCTACCGTAGTAAAGTTGTTCCCTTCTGTCTTTTCTATAAATCCTTACATGGTAATTGTTCGGGTGAACTCTTCGCTGTGATAGCTTAAATTTATGCATGTAAGCGCAGTACTAGATTGGCAGCTAGGTCTCAACAATTTATAGTTGAATTGGTTCGATGTAACCGTAAGTTCTATGCTATGTTTCTTTTCTCGCACTACTTGCTTCTTGGACATTCTTTTGACGACATGCTAGCCAGCCATCATTGATCTTCGGAAATGTAAATGCAATGTCAGTCGTTATTTACTGACTTCCTGATTACTCTTCTCTTGTCTTGTCTCGAAGATCTTTCAGTTGTCCTCTTGTTTCTGCCATTAACGCCTGCATATTTGCTGTGGTAAACCCTCTTACAGTATAATGAACTCTTCCTTCTCTCATAATTACAAACTGCGAGAGTCGGACGGGAGAGCAGAGTGTGAAGTGGAGTGGAGTAGTAGACGCAGTGCTAATCTATTTATTACTAACACTATTGTTTTGTATATATCTTCAATATACATTTTCAACCTACCTTCGTCTTCCGGGTCTTTCTTTCTGGCCTCCAAACAGAACACAACAATATCCCATGTTGCTTTGATTGTTTTCATCAATAGTAAATCCTTGAATGTCTTCCTGACTTTTCCAAGCGCGCCAGAAGTAATGGCTAAAATTGTCATCTTCAGGTTTTATCAAAGTTCAAATATATTTCCAGGTATTCATTTTCTTTCAACTTTACTGTTTGAACAACATTGGTGGCTTGTTCATCTATATAACACATCCATTGCGGAAGGTAACTTAGAGACATGGCAATGGTATGACCGATAGGAGTTACTAAGAAGCAAAAAAATATATAACGAAATCACAACACAGATCAATCACAACACAGCCGAAAAAAAAACAAAAAAAAAAAAACGAACGGACATATGTAACGACCCAATACTTGGCTTCAGCCATTATAAATATTCCGATTAATCTTTCTGTCTTGAATAATCAAGATTTGTCTCCCCTTGTCTTGTTACTCTCCTCTTTGAGATAACTATTTCTGTTTACTGGGACTATAAAAGGACATTTGAATAAAGCTTTCTTAAAGCCTACATCTGTGTACTTTTGTCATTACAGCTTCCATTATCATTGTGTTTAAACGCCACCTTCTTGCAATTTCTATTTACAAGGTACTTATATATTGAAAGTTTGCCAAAATTGCTTTTGCTCAGATTGGATGGATATGATAGTGAATTCTTGGTATGATCTTAATGCATTTATTTGTATTCATTTTAATTATTATAGTTGTGGGTACCGCCCATAGGTGTGGCCAATGGAAATTCTGTTTTGGAGGCTCGGTGTTAATACAACTCAATATATTTGTAAACAGTTTTCAATACAAGGAAAAAATAACACTTTCCAAATCACGATAACTTACCGTTGTCAGCGCAAACAGTCACGTTTTATTTAGTGGTTAAATCGATTCTGATATAATTTTTTTTCAAATTTTCATGGCTACTGCTTTGATAAGTTTTAATCTAGTGCCCGGGGTGCGTGAGTTTAAGTGTGCTGCTAGATTGGCATTTAGGTCCCACCATTTTATTGTTGAATTAGCTAAATGTAACCACCACTTCTATCTCAACAGTTTCTTTTCTCGCACTTTTCACCTGTGGAACTCCCTTCCATTTCCTTGCTTCCCTGATAACTACAATCTTCAAAAATTTAAATGCAACATCAATCGCCATTTTCTATCAACTTGAACAATATCCATATATGTGCTAGATTTTTGAGTTTTCCATTTCAAAATCCTTGTATTTTGTTCGTCATTTTGAAGATCTTAAAGATACAGGGCCTTTGATTTTTTCTCTCTGTGTATAATGCCAAGTTTATTCTGGCTGTGTATTATTATTATTATTATTATTATTATTCATATTCACTCTCTGTAAATCCCCTGAGTACTAGTGGCATTCCCGCCTTGCTGGGGTGAAATGATTAAAAAAATAAAATTATAACTTAAAATCAATAAATTTAGAAGTACTGATAATCAATAAGGGGCTTTATAGATTTCATAATCTGATCGTTATGATAACCATTGTTATGATTTACTTATTGCTGTCATAGTTATTTTATTTCCTTTCATTTCTGGTGTGTACACATTTCTTTCCGGGTCCCACGCAGAGACCTAAGGTTAGAAATGGCATCATGACATTTTGCACTGTAAAAAAAAAAAAAAAAAAAATTACATAGACAAAGCCCTTCGTTATGTCTGGGTTGTACTCGTGAGAATGATTTTTTGTATTTGTTTAAGGCATGGGCTTCCAGGGATCCCTTCAATTAGTCTACTGGAATCTTTTCCAACCAATCCGTGGTCTCCAACTACAATGAGGATTGTTGATGTTCCCATGTACCACATTTTTGAGATTTTGATTTCAATCTCCTTGTGTTTTGATAGCATTTTGAAGATCTTCAAAGATACATTGCAGTCGGCAGGGAAGTGTTGTTATTATTATTATTAATATTATTGTATTTCCTTTGATTTCTGATGTGTACCCATTTCTTTCTGGATTCCGTCCAGACTCTTAAGGTCAGAAATGGCGTCGTGCCATTTTCCATTGAGCAATTGAAAAAAAAAAAAAAAAAAAAACATATTTTACATAGACAAAGCCCTTTGTAAGGTGTGGTTTGTACTCTTGAGAACATTTTTTTGTATTTCTTTAAGGCATGGGCTTCCAGGAATCCCTTCAATAAGTCTACTGGAATCTTTTCCAACGAATTCGACGGCTCCAACTGCAACAGGGATGGTTGATGTTCCCATGTGCCACATTTTTTAGATTTAGATTTCAAGATCCTTGTATTTTGATAGCTTTTTGAATATCTTCAAATATACATTGCAGTCTGCAGAAACTGCCATATCAATAAGGAATTTTTTTTTATGGTCTCTAATAACGATTTCTGGGTGATTAGCTTTGATTATTCTGCCTGTGTGTATTGTATAGTCCCACCAAATTTTTATAGGTCCTATTTTATTATTATTATTATTATTATTATTATTATTATTATTATTATTATTATTATTTCCTTGTATTTCTGTTGTATAATCATTTCCTTCTAGGTCTCAACTAGAGACCTAAGATCAGAAATGTCTTCATAATTTACTGATTATTTTTGTAAAAAAAAAATCACATATTTTACATAAAGTTCTTCGAGTACGATTTTCTTGTAATTTTAAGGAATATGCTACCAGAAATGCTTTCAATGAGTTTATCGGAATCTTTTCCAATCAATCTGAGGGTTTCAGCTACAACTGGAATGTGCCACATGTTTTTAGATTTCCACTTCAAGAATTTATAAACATCACCCAGCACCGGTTACAAAAATAGAAGACATCATAATTCTATGGGATTACACCATCTTTACAGACAGGAAGATCGAAGCAAATAGGCCGGACATAATTGTCAAAAAATCGAAAAGAAAAAAACTGGCCTACTAATTGATATTGCTTACTCAGCGGACTTTAACATAGAAAGGATGGAATTTGAAAAAGTATTGAAGTATAAAGACCTGGGAATCAAATCGAAAAATGTGGAAATTGAAAACAAGAATAGTACCAATTATAGAAGGTGCGCTTGGAATGATAAAAAAGGAACACAACAACAGAGTGAAAAAATTCCCTGGAAATCTCAACTTAAGAGAAATACAAGAAATTGTCTTGATAAGTACCGCCCCGCAACACTAAGAAGAACTTTGTCTATGTAACGTTAATGATGTTATGGGAATAACAAATCCTGAAATGTCAAAGCAACACAACACTACCTGCCTTAGGTCATCGAAAATATACTACTACTACTACTACTACTACTACTAATAATAATAATAATAATAAGAAGAAGAAGAAGAAGAAGAAAAGAGAAGAAAAAAAAGAAGAAAAGGAGGAGAAGAAGAAAAAAAAGAAGACGAAGAGAAGTAGATACTGTGACCTTAGCAGAAATCAAAATATACTACTACTACTACTACTACTACTACTACTACTAATAATAATAATAATAAGAAGAAGAAGAAGAAGAAGAAGAAAAGAAAAAAAAGAAGAAGAAAAGGAGGAAGAAGAAGAAGAAGAAAAGAGAAAGATACTGTGACCTTAGCAGAAATCAAAATATACTACTACTACTACTACTACTACTACTACTACTAATAATAATAATAATAAGAAGAAGAAGAAGAAGAAGAAAAGAGAAGAAAAAGAAGAAGAAAAGGAGGAGAAGAAGAAAAAAGAAGAAGACGAAGAGAAGTAGATACTGTGACCTTAGCAGAAATCAAAATATACTACTACTACTACTACTACTACTACTAATAATAATAATAATAATAAGAAGAAGAAGAAGAAGAAGAAGAAAGGAGAAGAAGAAAGAAGAGCTTTATGTCAAATGTGTGTGATCTTAGGGTTTTGTGATTTTTTTTACAAAAGTGATCAGTGGAAAATATCATGAAGCCATTTCTAAACATAGATCTTTGGTTGGGACCCGGATGAAAGGATTATATAACAGAAATGAAAGGAAATAATAATAATAATAATAATAATAATAATAATAATAATAAAATAAATCCCTAGAAATCCCAGCTTAAGAGAAATACAAGAAATTGTCTTGATAAGTACAGCTCAAACACTACGAAAAATTTTGTCTATGTAACGCTAGTGATGTTAGCGAGTTAGAAAAATTTACGAAATGTAGCCATAAGAAGGCCCTATCACCTGCCTTAGGTCTTCCCGCTGATTTGGTAGGTTTTGGGACCAAAGCAGAAAACAAAATAAAATGGTAATGATAATAATAATAAAACTACAGAAGACTGGATGATGATCTCTTTCAAGGAACATGAAAGAAGAAGATTTATTTAGTAATAAAGGAAGCCAACAAATTCAAGGCGGAATTTCAAGTGGGTGAAGAAGTGCAAATAAACCATAATGCACCTACTGCAGCTGCAAAGAACCAAAAAAACAAGACAAAAACAAAACAAATGCCATGTAAAGAAATGCAGAAACGATGGCAAGATAAGCATCTTCATAGTCAATACTCTGCCCGTACTAAAGAAGCTGACGGAGACAAAACACCATACCCATTAGTGACTACGTAGTGCAGGGTTAAAAACTAAAACCGCAGATTTTATTCTTGCCGGACTAAAATAAATACTAAAAAATACTATGCACACATAGTGAAAAAATTGTAATATTCTGTGATAAATATTCAGAAAAATCGGCCATCTTGTATCAGGTTGTCTTTATTATTATTATTATTATTATTATTATTTTAATAATAATAATAATAATAATAATAATTATTATTATTATTATTATTATTATTTTTTTTTCTTTGATTTCTGGCGTTTACACATTTCTTTCCGGTCCCGCCCAGGGACCTAAGGTTAGAAATGGCATCATGACACTTTCCACTGACAAAAAAAAAAAAAAAAAATTAAATAGATAAAGCCCCTTCGTAAGGTGTGGGCTGTACTTGTCAGAACAATTTTTTGTATCTCCTTGAGGCATGGACTTCCAGGTATCCCTTCAATTAGTCTACTGCAATCTTTTCCAACCAGTCCTAGGGCTCCAACTACAACAGGGATTGTTGATGTTCCCATATGCCACATTTTCGAGATTTCTATTTCAAGGTCCTTGTACTTTGACAACTTTTTGAATATCTTCAAAGATACATTTCAGTCAGCAGGGACTGCCATATCAATAAGGAGGCATCGTTTTTTTCTGTAGTCTTTAATAACAATATTTGGCCGGTTGGCCTTGATTGTTCTGTCAGTGTGTATTGTGTAGTCCCATAGAATTGTATTATTATTATTATTATTATTATTATTATTATTATTATTCCTTTAATTTCTGTTGCATACTCATTTATTTCCGGGTTCCAGCCAGAGAGCTAATCTTAGAAATGGCCATTATTTACATTATTCGGACTATTGTCCTCATCTTTGTCGCCATATTTATTACAACGTTTCGGCTGTTGTACGCTTCGGCCTTCTTCAGGTGGTTGGAATGTCGAACTGAACCCTTTATTTCGCTCACTGGGGTAGGCTCTTCCATGTGCTATGTTTAATGGATGTCAGTTATCAGTTATCTTCTATTAATTTCCCTCTCCAAGTTCTCCACTGCCTTAACCGGTTATTGAACTCACACTCTTTGGGTCCTGTCACTGGATCTAACCAACGCCTTTATCCACTGTGCCACCTGAAGATGGCCGGAGCGTACAACGGCCGAAACGTTGTAATAAATATGGCGACAAAGATGAGCAGAATAGTCCTTATAATGTAAATAGTATACATAATACCTCATCTCAGAAATATAGACAGATACTGAAAGGCCGAAACGTTGTGATAAAATTGTCGACAAAGATGAGGACAATAGTCCGAATAATGTAAATAGTGTACATAATACCTCATCTCAGAAATATAGACAGATACTGAAAGGCCGAAACGTTGTGATATAATTGTCGACAAAGATGAGGACAATAGTCCGAATAATGTAAATAGTGTACATAATACCTCATCTCAGAAATATAGACAGATAGCGAAAGGGTGAAACGTTGTAATAAATATGGCGACAAAGATGAGGACAATAGTCCGATTAATGTAAATAGTGTACATAATACCTCATCTCAGAAATATAGACAGATAGCGAAAGGGTGAAACGTTGTAATAAATATCGCGACAGAGATGAGGACAATAGTCCGAATAATGTAAATAGTGTACATAATACCTCATCTCAGAAATATAGACAGATAGCGAAAGGGTGAAACGTTGTAATAAATATGGCGACAGAGATGAGGACAATAGTCCGAATAATGTAAATAGTGTACATAATACCTCATCTCAGAAATATAGACAGATACTGAAAGGCTGAAACGTGGTAATAAATATGGCGACAAAGATGAGGACAATAGTCCGAATAATGTAAATAGGTTACATAATACCTCATCTCAGAAATATAGACAGATAGCGAAAGGCTGAAACGTTGTAATAAATATTGCGACAAAGATGAGGACAATAGTCCGAATAATGTAAATAGTGTACATAATACCTCATCTCAGAAATATAGACAGATACTGAAAGGCTGAAACTTTGTAATAAATATGGCGACAAAGATGAGGACAATAGTCCGAATAATGTAAATAGTGTACACAATACATCATCTCAGAAATATAGACAGATACTGAAAGGCTGAAACTTTGTAATAAATATGGCGACAAAGATGAGGACAATAGTCCGAATAATGTAAATAGTGTACACAATACATCATCTCAGAAATATAGACAGATACTGAAAGGCTGAAACGTTGTAATAAATATGGCGACATAGATGAGGACAATAGTCCGAATAATGTAAATAGTGTACATAATACCTCATCTCAGAAATATAAACAGACATTATGGCAGAAATGGCTGCATATTTTTGCAACAATAACGAATAAAAATAAAAATAAAACAACCGAAGATTACATATTTTCTACATAGCTAATTACCTCCGTAAGCTGTGAGCTGTAGTGGTGAATCCAATCATTTGTATTTCTTTAAGTATTGGCTGCCATGGATCCCTTTAGTAAGTATATAAACATTTTTATGAATCAAACTCAGGCCTCCAACCACAGATGGAATTATTGATGCCCTTATGTGCTAGATTTTTGAGTTTTCCATTTCAAAATCCTTGTATTTTGTTCGTCATTTTGAAGATCTTAAAAGATACAGGGCTTTTCTTTGATTTTTCTCTCTGTGTATAATGCCAAGTTTATTCTGGCTGTGTATTATTATTATTATTATTATTATTATTATTCACCATTTTTCGTATCCATTTTTATTTCTTTCCCTGTTCGATGCTTTTCTTAATGCAGTGACTGTTTTCACTTAAGTTGACATGAAATTCAGTTTAAGGAAAATAAAATAAACAGTACAAAAACAGGAACGGCTTTGACCGAAACGAAATAATGAATAGTGATGAAAGAAATAAAATAGAAAACTAGGAACAAACAAAAAAAAAAAAAAAATTAAGTTAATCACACTTGTTCTTGATTATGTCTCAAATTACCAAAAGTTAAACCAAAGAATTAAGTAGAAAAACAATATTACTTTTGAAAGAATAAAAAGTAAGAAAAGAAGTTGTAGATATCGAAAAATAAGGATGGATGGGTGGGTGGTAAGCTGCGTCAAGGTGAGGTGAAGAAATGAGAAACGGGGGCAATAAAAAGAAGATAACGGAGGAGAAAAGGACAAAGAAAAGAAGATAAGTGAGGCAATAAAGAAATCTGACGGAACGAACAAAAAAAAAAAAAGAAAGAAAGAAAGAAAGAAAGAAAGAAAGAAGAATAAAGAACGTAGGAATTACATCAGCGATAAGAAAAAGAAAGAAAAAGTCCCAACAATGAGGAAAAAGAAAAATGATACTGATCGGAAAGATGAATAGAAAGTAAAGCAGACGAAAAGGAAATTCAAAGAAGGAAAAAAATAATGGGAAAGAAAGAAAGAAAGAAAGAAAGAAAGAAAGAAAGAAAGAAAGAAAGATTAAGGGAAAGAGATACAACAATAAGAAAAGATTAAAGAAATAAATAGGGAAGTTTAAAAAAAGAAAAAAAAAGAATTAAGGGGATTCAAAGAAAGAAAATAACCTGCCAATAAGAAAGAAAGAAAGAAAGAAAGAAAGAAAAAGAAGTTCACCAACGAATAAAGAAAAAAAACATAGAAAGAAAAATGAGAGAAAAAGAAACTCCACAATAAGGAAGAAAAAGAAAGAATTTTTAGGAAGAAATACATTCGATATAAAGAAAAAAGAAAAAAAAGAAAATAACGAATGAATAGGGTTAGCAAAGAAACAAATGAATAAAGAAAAAAATAAAAGAATGAAAGAAAGAATTAACGAAGGAAAGAATGAGAGAAATAAAGAAAATTAAAAGAAGGAAAACGAACAATCAATGAGAAAAAAAGAAAAAGAAATCGGTGAGATTAAAAAGAGAAAAAAGAAAGAAAGAAAGAAAATTGAGAGAAAGAAAGTGATCCGACACTGGGAAAGAAAATAAAAAAAAAATGAAAGAAATTGTTGAGGTGAAAATAAAAGAAAATAGAAAGAAAGAAAAAAGAAAGAAGTTCACCAATGAACAAGAAAGAAAAAGAAAAGACATAGAAAGAAAAATGGGAGAACGAGAAACGCCACAATAAGCAACAATCAGAAAGGATTTTAGAAAGAAAGACACACAACATAAAGTAAAAGAAAAAAAAAGAAGAGAAAGAAAAGAAGAAAAGAAAGGAAGAAAAAAAGAAAGAAGAAAATAAAAGAAGACAAAGAACAGAGAAAAAGAAGAAAAAGAACAGAAGAAAAGAAGAATAAGAAAAAGAAGAAAAAGAAAGGAAAAAAAGAAAAAGAAGAAGAAGAAGAAAAAGACGATATGAAGAAAAGAAGAAAAAAGAAAAGGAAAAAAAACAAGAAAAGAAGAAAAAGAAAGGAAAAGAAGAAAAAGAAGAAGAAAAAGACGAAATGAAGAAAAGAAAAGAAGAAAAAAAGACGAAATGAAGAAAAAGAAAAGAAGAAAAAGACGAAATGAAGAAAAGAAAAAAAGACGAAATGAAGAAAAAGAAAAGGGAAAAAACAAGAAAAGAAGAAAAAGAAAGGAAAAGAAGAAAAAGAAGAAAAAGACGAAATGAAGAAAAGAAAAGAAGAAAAAAAGACGAAATGAAGAAAAAGAAAAGGGAAAAAACAAGAAAAGAAGAAAAAGAAAGGAAAAGAAGAAAAAGAAGAAAAAGACGAAATGAAGAAAAGAAAAGAAAAAAAAAAAAAATGAAGAAAAAAAAGAAAAAAAGAAAAAAAAAAACAAGAAAAAAGAAAATGAAAAAAAGAAGAAAAGAAGAAAAAAAAACCAAATGAAAAAAAGAAAAGAAAAAAGACGAAATGAAGAAAAAGAAAAGAAGGAAAAGAAAAGGGGGAAAAAAGAAAAGAAGAAAAAGAAAGGAAAAGAAGAAAAAGAAGAAGAAAAAGACGAAATGAAGAAAAGAAAAAAAGACGAAATGAAGAAAAAGAAAAGAAGAAAAAGAAAAGGGAAAAAACAAGAAAAGAAGAAAGAGAAAGGAAAAGAAGAAAAAGAAGAAGAAAATAGACGAAATGAAGAAAAGAAAAGAAGAAAAAAAGACGAAATGAAGAAAAAGAAAAAAAAAACAAGAAAAGAAGAAAAAGAAAAATATTCTTAATTGAAAAATCATGCATTTTACAGTTTCGGTTTCTTTACTTTGGGCAGCCAGACTCCGAAGAGAACGGAATCGGTAAAATCACGTTTCAGCGGAGGTCGACTAAAGTAAACATAAGCAGAAGAAAGACCAAACTCTTTCGTAACTCAGACTTTAGGCTTCAGGTTTATTTTTCCTTTTCTTTCCTTTTTGAAAAAAGGTTTTCTTTTCGTGTAATTGTCATTACCAAAAAAAAAATAAAATAAAATAAAATAAAATAAAAAAATAAATAAATAAATAAAAAATAAAAATAAATAAATAAAAAAAAATGAACGGTGGGGTAGGAAATCCTGTTTCTCGAAGACAAACTAAAACCACTTCATATTCCAGCTTTTCTCTATGTTAATCACTGCAAAAAAACATAAGGGACAGATTAACCTGTCTAAATATTTCGAGGGGTGTTCAGGGAGAAATGGGTCTGGTCCGGTTAGCGGTAGACAAGGGGTATTGGATAACATCTTGGACGGATGGTAAGAATGTAAACGTGGTCTACTACGAATTTTGGATATTTGAATTCTTTTTTTCAATCTCCTTGTCTCTCCTTTTTTCTCTCCCAGTCTATCCTTCTCTCTTTCTCTTTTGCCTGACTGGGTGTGTATATCTATTTATACCTATTTTTTATTTTTTATTATAGGTGTATATGATTGAGTGTATATGTACCAGATCGCCATTAGAAACAAGACCTAAAATTACTACGAAAGAAAACGAAAAATAAAATAAAATAAATAAAACGAACTAAAGAAGCAAGGAAGGAATAAAGAAGAAAATAAGAAAGGAATTAAAGAAGGAATGAAAAAAGATGTAAAGAAGAAATGAAGAATGAAGTAAGGAAGGAAAAAATGAAGCAAAGAAGGTATAAAACAAGGAAGGAATAAAGAAGAAAGTAAAGAATGAATAAAGAAAGATGTATAGGAGAAATAAAAGAGAAAGTAAGGAAAGATAGAAGAAAATAAAGAAAGAATAAAAGAGGAAGTAAAGAAGGAATAAAGAAGGAAGTATAGAAGAAATAAAGAAGAAATAATGAAGGAGTGAAAGCAGGAATAAAAAAAAGAAGGAAAGAAGGAATAATGAAGAAAGTAAAGAAGGAATAAGAAATGTAAGTAACATATGAAATTAATAATAATTCTTTCATTCTCTCTCCATCACTCCCTTCTCTTTCTCTCACTCTTTCTCTTTCTCTCTCTCTCTCTCTAGGTGTATATGACCAACTCTCTCGTCGTCTTTGATGTATAAGAGTTGGATCTGATAAAGGGTGTTTTCCTTAAAAGCGTAAAAATAAACATACTTGGCTCTGATACTCTCAGTGGCGAAGCGGACTAAAGTATGCCGGATAAAACGATGGTTTCTCCAACATAAAACACATTGTCTTTATTAAAGGTTTTCGGCTGCTCAGGCTGATAGACGAATTGAAAAAAAATGAGGCCGTCTATTTCTAACATTGGCATTAAAATTTAAAAAAAAATGCTTGAAGTAATAAAAAAGTCAAATAAAAATAAATCCATTAATTCTTCATATATATATATATATATATATATATATATATATATATATATATATATATTATAAATATGATTTTTTTTCGCTACACAGCAGAAATATATATATATTATAAATATGATTTTTTTTTCGCTACACAGTTCTAACCATGTTTCAAAAATGGAAGCTAAAAGCCAATTACACTTCCATGGTTTCAAACTTTAGGTATCCTCAGGCGATATAGACCAAAAAATAAGAAAAAATAAAATAAAAACTCTGGCCAATAACTGACATATATCCTACACGTCCTTATTATGTGTTCGTCTTAATATCTTATTGACATTATTCGGACTATTGTCCTCATCTTTGTCGCCATATTTATTACAACGTATCGGCCGTTGTACGCTCCGACCTTCTTCAGGTTGTTGGAATGTCGAAATGGACTGTTAATTTTTCTTTGACACTTCACATAGTGGATAAAGGCGTTGGTTAGATCCAGTGACAGGACCCAAAGAGTGTGAGTTCAATACCCAGTTAAGGCAGTGGAGAACTTTCAGAGGGAAATTAACAGGGGATAACTGATAACTGACATCCATTAAACATGGCACTTGGAACTAGAACATCTACCTCAGTGAACGAAATAAAGGGTTCAGTTCGACATTTTTTAATCTTTTCTTGGCTGGCTCCCCACTCCAAAAAAATATAAAAATTAATTTGAGTTATTAAAAAAAATGCACTCAGTACTGTTTTAATATTTATGGTGAAATGAGATAAAATCCTTAAAATTATTCCCTAAATCGGCAAAACTAATTTAGTCAATTTTATATGAATAAATATTTACTAACCTAATGGCCAAAATTCTTTTTATAGCTTCTTCCCTCACTTCTAGTTCATCAGATTTGACCATTGAATATATGATATTTTCAGGCAGTAAGGCGAAAGCATTGTGTGACGGTTACACACCTGGCCCAGGGTCGGATCCTTTGGTTACGGCGCCAACGGTGACGTCGCTCCTCCTGGTCGCTCCTCCTGGGTCCAAGCGTGCCGCTCCAACCCCTTGGTCAGATGATCACCAGCCTCGCCTTTCCCGACTCGCTTCCAATACCTGGTCACTAAAGCAACTGTACCGATCTCCGGTCTGTCTACCCACGCTGTGTTTAGATCTTAGACAGACGGGACCAGCAGGGATTGGGGCCGATACAAGTTGAGTCCGACGGGGTGGCAAAAACAAATAAAAGAGAAAATAAACTCACGAGACAAAAAGATTGCTGATGAAAAAAAAATGGGTAACAACCCTTTATATCTTAATGTCCGCTACATAAAAACAAAATTGTTCTCATTTCCCGACCCGCTCTGTGGACTATGGTAACAAGCTTCTATCACACAACCTAAAAGATTTCGAATTGCCTACTCTTTAGAATTGTGTATGTCGGATGTGGTTTGGTTCGACACTGGGGCTAATTTCTATCGATCATTCGCAGTTGATTCTTCTCTCCGACTTGGGTTATTTCTTCTTCTTCGTCGACTTAGGCTGGAAGTTCTCTTGTCTTCGACTTGGGTTGTATTTCTTCTTCTTCGTCGACTTAGGCTGGAAGTTCTCTTGTCTTCGACTTGGGCTGGAAGGATCTCTTGCCGCAACTCAGCCGCAACTCTCTGTCGTGGAGGTGATCTCTTCTCGCTGCCGTCCGGGGCTGAACTCTTCTCGCTGCCGTCCGCGGCTGAACTCTTCTCGCTGCCGTCCGGGGCTGAACTTCTGTCTTCGACTTGGGCTGGAAGGATTTCTTGTTTGAGGATTCTCTTGCCCGCAAAGGGGCGAGTGAATCGGGCCTGATGGCCGCGTTCAGGCTCTATCCTGCCCGCGGTCCAGCTGCAACTCCCTCCAACTGATTTCTGTCGACTGGGTCCTGCTTTTATTGACGCCGCAACAAACTGGGGTGGGTCTGTCGGCGTCAGGGGTTTTCTCGATAATTCCAAAAGTCGCATTATTTTTGATTTCTCATTATCGCTATTGTTTTTCACCCTACTTCCTCACAGTGCCTTTTGTGGGGAGGTGCACACCATCTCTCTTAGTCTCTTGTATGTCAGGTGACCGTTTTTTCGACCAATGGTTCCTGATCGGGCATTTCTTTCTCTTCTTTTCTGCAGATCACGTGACCGTTTCCGACCAATTGTTATTGATCGAGCATCCTTTCTCCTCCTTTCGGGCGTGGTTACATCGTTCTTGTTTTAAAAAACAAAATCAATTTTGCCTTTTCTGCACGTACGAAAAATGACAATCTTGGCTTTCTCTCACCTGGGCTCTGTCAACCAGCCCGCCGCTAATTAGTTGTGACTTCAGGGAAGAATATTGTCGCCATCTGTGATCTGAGACAATCGTTTTTTCACCTCTTGTTTTTGTCAGACCCGGCAGTCAGAAAATCTTAATTATCTACATTGAAAATGTTCCCACTTTATTATCGTAGGTTTCTAATTCTTAATAGGTCAGGATCTGTATATAGTTCCACCGGTCCTCCCCTCAACCCAAAAACACCTTTTCTCTGATTAAGATTTCGCTCTTAAAATTTCCCCTTACTCCAAATTGATAATGGGTCTTTCTACGCAAAAAGTAGGTCAGATGTTTTGACCGATATCTGGTTTTCATCAAAGCGGCCCGTTTTGATATCATGTCTTTTTTCCTTTCTTTCTTCTTATTATTTCTAATTCTATTCTTCCAATTGTCTTTAAAAATTCGGCCCACACAGGCCAAGATATCTTTCTGACACTTATCTTCGCTTATGACTGGGTCATGCATCATCCAACTCTCTTTCTTTCTTTTTCTTCTTCCCTTAGGATCGTCCAAGTACAATCTTAGTGAATTATTTTCAACTCAATTATTTTCCGTTAAAAAAAAAAAATTAACAACAACCTGTTTAATAAACCGAGAAAAAAAAATTAAATCATATTTCTATGAATATTTCTAATAATGCAAGGTGCCACAATTGTATTGTATATTTTTCTATGTGATCTGTTGGATTTCATATGGTTGCTTCCAAATCATTTGGATCATATTGAAAATATACATTTGCTGATTGTGGAACTTGTTATTTCTTTTAATTTCGAACCAGCAAATGACATACACATTCTCAATAAAATTTATTAAACTGTGGAGTTTGGTCGAAAGATTTCGTGGGTGTACGCCACGAGTTCATAAACACTTCAGCCTCATGGCTAAAGTTAACCATCTTGCCTAGTTTAATGGACCAATTTTCCGTGATGTAAATCTAGAGTCCACCTTACCTCTAGAAATACCCACTGTATATTCATAAAGAAGTCTTTGGTCACAACTAAGGGTATCTGTATTTTTAATTTTAAAAATAGAATGCAAAGGAATTGCAACAGCTGAAAATGATATTTTGGATAAATTATGGTAAACATTTGCACAGAATCTTCCCGATGGACCATTGAAAGTGTTTTTTTTTTCTTTGGTGCCATCTACATGTTTTAAAAGAGATCTAAACGGAAGTTTATTTTGGTGCAAGGAGCAACCAATAGTGTGAAGATTTCTGTTAAGCTTTCTTTCTAGAATGCAACAAATCCACCTTCACAGCCTGAATTGGCATTAGTGTTGTCAACAAGGATAGCCTGATGTTTTGAACAGGAATATACGTTTATGCCTTACTTCCTGTTTAGAACTCAGTTTCCGGTTCATTCTAAAGGTTTTTCATTCTCTTTCATTCTCTTTCATTCCCAGGGGCGTTGTCGCCTTACTTTGGGTGAATTGATTGTTGATACCTGATGAGAGGGCAGACAGATCCGCCTACGAAACTCTGGAGTCAGGATGTCGAAAGTAACATCAATCAGCTAAGTGACAAACGTTTACTCATATTAACTCTCTCTCTCTCTCTGTATATATATATATATATATATATATATATATATATATATATATATATCCCTGAGTTTACCCCATACGGTTTGGGTCTACCCACACGGATTACCTAGGTTTTCATAAACTATATATATATATATATATATATATTATATATATATATATTTTCATATGTATGTGTATATTTACCACTAATATTATCTATCTATCAATCTATCTCTCTATATATATTTATTAAAGACATTTTTATGTTTAACGTTCTTTTTTATAGATACAAGTATTTAAGTAAATGCTCTGTTTATAATAAACAAATAATAAATGTTATTTAATAACATTTACCGGCCTGAATGTCCGAGAAAATTTCATTGAAAATATTCGTCCTCCGACAGGAATCGAACCTGTATCCTATACGGAACCGTCAAATATCGACACAGACATATATATATATATATATATATATATATATATATATATATATATATATATATATCTTTATTTTAGCATAACATTGAAAATGTCAAATCCCTACACAGTTGCAGTCGTGGTGTTTCGATGCGATACAATCGCCTGATGAGATGTTTTGTATTCGCATTGAAAACACGACTGCCAATTATGGGCGAATTTGATGTTATCGGTGTAATATCCTAAAATAAAGAATATTGATCTACTTTGTATTTAGTCCACTTTTAAATTAATCTTACAAACGTTGGAATTATACTCTATTCGTTCTATGAAATCACTACAAATATTCTTAAATGTCTATAATAAGTAACAGAAGCCATTGGATTATACCAACGGCTTCCCATACTTCATACTTCTCCAATTCACTCTCGCGTGATCATGTGTGACGTCATGAGCTGCGGTACGATTTTCGCTTCCAGCGTCTTATATGCACGTGTTTATCGTTGCTCGGAAATCATCCATGTAAACAGAAACAGACTATCATCACATTCTTGTCCGTATATTGCTTAATATATTGTACTGTAATTGTCATCTTTGATAATGGCTTATGTCAATGAAAGCTTAGATTGGATTAAAAAAATATGTATCAATATTGTGATTTTTCTTTCTTCGTTTAATGATAATGTTATTAAACTTATCAGACGTTATGAAAAAATTTACATAAAATAAATAGACAACATTTGTCTATATTATTTAATGAAACATGTATGAATATATATATATATATATTTATTAAAGACATTTTATTATGTTTAACGTTGTTATTTTTATAGATACAAGTATTTAAAAGCAAATGCTCTGTTTATGATAAACAGTATTAAATAACATTTACCAGCCTGAATGTCTGGAAATTTTCATAGAAAATATTCGCTCTTTGAACAATTCGAACCTGCATCCTATACGGAACCGTCATATACGCTGACGTTTACCGCTCTACGAAGAAGCGTTCGGAACAAGGTGTTTACCTTATAACCTCAATTTTCCAAATCTCGTACACAAGTATCAAGGGTAAACAAATGACGTCATATATATTAAAAATGGACAAGGTCCTGCCTGCTTTATTTTTAAAGACATTTTATTATGTTTAACGTTGTTATTTTATAGATATTATTTTAACAAATGCTCTGTTTCCCAATAAACAGTATTAAATAACATTTACCGGCCTGAATGTCCGAAATTTTCATAGAAAATATTCGTTCTTTGACAGGATTCGAACCTGCATCCCTATACGGAACCGTCATATACGCAAACGTGTACCGCTAGGCTACAAAGAAGCGTTGTGAACAAGGTCAATTTACCTTATAAACTCAATTTTCCATGAATCTCGTACATTCATAACTGCTCTGGCGTATCGAAATGTAAACAAATGACGTCAATATTAAAAATGGACAAGGTCCGACAATTTATTTATTAAAGACATTTTATTATGTTTAACGTTGTTATTTTTATAGATACAAGTATTTAAGCAAATGCTCTGTTTATGATAAACAGTATTAAATAACATTTACCGGCCTGAATGTCCGAGAAATTTTCATAGAAAATATTCGTTCTTTGACAGGATTCGAACCTGCATCCTATACGGAACCGTTTTCTATCGTCTGTCAACTACAGAATCTTACAGCAAGGGAAATTACTGCACCTTGCCCAAGGTTCCTCGTGTAATATGAGTGAGACGACACTGAAATTTCTTTATTGCCAAATTCTCACAGGTTATAGTCGATCATTGCTCCTCACAACTTCATGTCTTTGTTGCTCTAAGTAACATTTTACCCATTGCCATCACACTCTCCTCTGTTTTACCATTTATTCATGTAAAATTGTTAGGTCGGTTACTCAGTGTTTATCCGTGATGGCATTGGATAGTCTTGCACTAATTCCATCCTGGGTATGACTATAATCTACATCCGCGTCTTGTGTAAGACGGTAAACTACATCCATTTCCTGGGTAAGACGATAACTGCTTGTGTTCCCAAGTCCATCTTGACCCGGAGTGGTAGCACCTGTTAGGGTCCCAGCTATGGGCAAGTAGTTAACTCCCAAATTAGGGTCAAATCAATATGAAAATGTGAAAATAGGTTTTAATACCAGCAATAAATTTTTGTAAAACATTATTACCAGCAATAAATTTTTGAAGAAAAAAAAATTATTACCAGAAATACATTTTTGAAGAAAAATAAATTAGTAGCAATGCCTTTTTGTAAAAAAATAAAAAATAAAAATCCCAGCAATAAAATCTCGTCGGCATTAAATAACCCATTGATGTTGATATGCCGTAAAACAAACCAAACCAAACCAATATATACTGAGATAGATAGATAGATAGATAGATAGATAGATAGATAGATAGATAGATAGATAGATAATATTACCAGCAATAAAAATCTTTTCGGCATTAAATAATCCATTTTGGATGATATACCGTAAAACAAAACAAACAAAACCAATATATACTGAGATAGGTAGATATATAGATAGATAGATAAAAAAATACTACCAGCAATGAAAATCCTTTCGGCATTAAATAATCTATTGAGGTTGATATGCCGTAAAACAAAACAAACAAAACCAATATATACTGAGATAGATAGATAGATAGATAGATAGATAGATAGATAGATAGATAGATAGATAGAAAAAAAATATTGCCAGTATTAAAAATCTTGTCGGCATTAAATAACCCATTGAGGTTGATATACCGTAAATCAAAGCAAACCAAACAAACTTTCCACTAATTCCTAAAAAGTGACAATTGTCGTCATTTTAAAATTATTTCTAAAGAAAAATCATGTTTTTGTGTTTCATTGCATTTCTTTATTGAAATAACTTAATAAAAAAAACATTTCTATAGCAACATTTTGCAGTTTCTATCTCTAGTAACAGCACCAAATTCTAATTCAGTCAGTTATGTGCCATGCGTGATGCACGCTTAGGCGATCATGTATCTTTCGATACATGACTGATGAGGCAGATTTTTTCCCGCCGTGGGCTGCCATTTCTTTCTGTGGTAGACCAGTTGCCATCCATGACTATAGAACCTGGTCTGTCCTGCTATTTACCTATAGCTGGTGAGAAGAAGAGGATTCATACCTTTCCCAAGGGTCAGTCAGTCATGTGCCATGCGTGATTTTTTCCTGCATTAGGTTGCCATTTCTTTCTGTGGTAGACCAGTTGCTATCCAAGGCTATAGAACCCAGATCTGTCCTGAAATTTACCCATAGCTAGTATTAAAGAAGAAGAAGATCCCCAAGAGTATTAGCACGTAAGTGAATGCAATGAATCTGAATGAAATTCGAACCCGGCCCCCTGATTTCTAAATCCGAACCGCTATCTATTACTCCACCATTGCTCCTATTATAATTACTATTACTTATTATAATTACTATATTTAGTATAGTAAATTTAGTATTAGTAGTAATAGTAGTTCTTACTATTCATCAGACCTGTAACTTTATCTGATATATTAGTTAATTTGTTTTCCACCATATGAAATCAATTCGTTAAAATCATTCATAAAAAAAAGAAAACAATGAAATTTTGCGAACATGATGGCCGAAAATAATTTTCCTTAGTTTTATTCTCAACAACACGTCGGTCATCAAGATTCGTAAATATCCCCTTACATATCCAGATACACGAGAAGCCCGTTAAAATGGTGGACCACCACAATTTTCCCGCTCTTATTTTTCCCGCTCTTTTCCCGCACTTACGTTTCCCGTTCTTATTCCGACACAATTTTTTTTTCTTCTTTTCGTGCCGCCATCGTTTACACTTGAACTGCGACCTCTTATCCTTAGCAGCGTCATCTCCTGGCAATTGCTTGGTCGTTACAAGGCTTCGGTGGATTTTTAATCTTCTTCCATTTGAGATGAGGTCTTCTTGTTCGATGACGGAGAGATGTTTTGCGCGTTGGGCGTGTGGTGTGGAGAATGATTCGTTGCCACACGTATCTGTCGTCTGATTCTCTATAGCGAAACAGAAAGACGAATGATTTGGGTTTAGAAATTGTGGTCATTAATTGAGAACCAAGTCATAGAAGGACTCGAGTTGGTTAATGACGTCACTTGACAGCTGGCTGATTTGAAATCAACACCAACCCCTCAAAAACATTTCTCGCTAGCTGTGAATGCAAAACTGCTACTGTCACAGTAACCACAAACCACAATTATATTAACACCATCAAAACGATTACCGTGTTTCACAGCATAGACGACCCAAGGGTATATAAAGACCTATACCTCTATTTCAGTAAAGATAATAAAAAATGTTGTCTGGGATTTCCGTATTTCCTAGTTCTGAACTGCTATGTACTGCATTTTCTTGTGCATATAAATTGGGAACTATATTTAAAGATAAAAATAGTGTCGTATAGAGGAGGCATGGTGGAGTAAAGATTAGCGGCTTGGACTGAGGAATCGGACAGTCGAGTTTCAATTCCAGTTGAATCCATTACTTTCACTTACGGGCTAATACTCCTCGGGCCAGCTATAGGTCAATATCAAAACAAACGGTAACTGATAGAGGAGAAGGACAACTCTGAACTCAAAACGTGATCCTCCAGGTTTCGGGTTGTGCAGTAGGCTAACAACCTACTCGCTTAAAAATTGGCTTGTTACAGAAACCGGAGCGATATCTTGCGGCCCTATGTTCATCAACGAATGTAAAGGCATAATACATACATACATATATATATATATATATATAAGGAAATATATGTATATAGATCCGACAGTATGAAGAAAAATATACGGAAAAACAAACAAAAATTCTAATATGCAATTATGCTGTTTTAATGTTAATATAATGTCAACGTCGGACGTTTCGGTCTAGTAGACCATCTTCAGGACATATTTATAACACAATTAACATTAGACTATATTCACTTCAACATGAAAAGACGATGGACATAAGAGTAAGACTAATCAAAACAGAATAACTGAATTTTTTAAGATCAGCGTTCCGTTTCACAATATGATCACGTCGGCGTCACGTGGGCGATGTTGTGAAAACGTATTCCTAAAATATAGTATATTTTGAATGAAAAATGATAAGAATTTTATTTCAATCTAAAATTTATATGTACGTTTGTCGAGCATTAATGTTAAATTGAATATAGTCTAACGTTAATTATGTTTTATGAATATGTCCTGAAGATGGTCTACTAGACTGAAACGTCTGACGTTGACATTATATTAACATTAAAACAGCATAATTGCATATTAGGATTTTTTTTTGTTTTTCCGTATTTTTCATTCATTCTCTCTCTCTCTCTCTCTCTATATATATATATATATATATATATATATATATATATATATATATATATATATATAACTTATGAAAAACTTGGTAATTCGTATGGGTAGTCCCAAGGAGGATGAAATCCTGAGAGCTCAATGTAAATCCAGAGCTAACATTTTAAAGAAAAACAGGCCACTTTAACTACCCCTCTTTAACTACCCCTCTTACACTCTCTGTTAAATTACAAAAACTTACACTACCCATCAATTTTAATTTCATTTTTCGTTTCATTTCATTTTTGGAAGTGCTATTTGATGATCCAGCGTCCTTTAAAAGGGCTCCGGTGAAATAAATTATTATAATGATACCTAAAAGTGGTCTGTTTTTCTTTTATATATTTATTTATATATATTTTCTTTTCTAGCGAGATTAATGCTCGACAAGCGTACATATAAATTTTAGCTCAAAATAGAATTCTTTTCATTTTTCATTCAAAATAATCAAAATTTTAGGAATACGTTTTCACAGCGTCGCCCACGTGACGACAACGTGACCATGTTTTAAATGGAGCGCTGATCTTATAAAACTTTCAGTTATTTGTTTGGATAAGTCTTGTTCTTATGTACATCGTCTTTGTCATGTTGTATTGATAATGTTATATTTATGAATATGTCCTGAAGATGGTTTATTAGACCGAAACGTCCGACGTTGACATATTAACATTAAAACAGCATAATTGTATATAAGGATTTTGTTTGTTTTTCCATATATATTTTTCTTATATATATATATATATATATATATATATATATATATATATATATATATATATAATTATTTCAAAAATTATATCATATATATGTTATAAAATCACTACAAAAAGTAGCCATGTTGTTTCAACACATCTGGTTTCTTCTCAAGTGATGGTGTTGAATGTATAATAAAGGGTTTTAAAAGGTTCAAATTTCCAGCTTATGTAACAGCGTTTCCCCTAGCGAGGGGTATTTGATTGATTTGAACCTTTTAAAACTCTTTATTATATATATATATATATATATATATATATATATATATATATTGTGAGTATTTAGGCAGCATTTTTTCATTCATATATGTTTCATAATTAGTAACAGAAGCCATTGGTTTATACCAACGGCTTCCCATACTTAATACTTCTCGAATTCACTCTCGCGTGGTCATGTGTGACGTCATGTGCTGCGGTGCGATTTTCGATTCTAGCGTCTTATATGCACGTGTTTATCGTTGCTTGGAAATCATCCATGTAAACAGAAACAGACTATCATCACTGTCCGTGTATTGCTTAATATATTGTACTGTAATTGTCATCTTTGATAATGGCTTATGTAAGCTGAAAGCTTAGATTGGATTAAAAAAATATGTATCAATATGGTGATTTTCTTTCTTCGTTTAATGATAATGTTATTAAGCTTATCAGACTATATGAAAAGAATTTACATAAAATAAATAGACAACACTTGTCTATATTATTTAATGAAACATGTATGAATATATATATATATATATATATATATATATATATATATATATATATATATATTTTACAAATAGAATTTTTTCAGAAATTTTTACTCAGCTTAAAAATCTCTTATTTGAAACGGCATGATTACAAATAAACTTAGCACAATGGACACTACACACTAGGCAGAAACAAGAGGTCGTATTATACGCAAGTATGTAATATATTCCTTGTTTTTCGCTTCAGGTACACGGGTCGTATTTTACTCAAGGATGTAATTTATTCCTTGTATTTACCTTCAGAAACAGAAGATCGTATTATACGCAAGTATGTAATTTATTCCTTGATTTCGGCTTCAGGTAGACGGGGTAGTATTATACTCAAAGATGCAATTTATTCTGTATTTTTACCTTCAGAAACACGGGGTCGTCTTATACTCAAGGATGCATTTAATTCCCTGTATTTAGCTTCAGAAATACGGGGATCCTCAAAATATAATCTCTTCTCTGTTTTTACCTTCACAAACAGGAGGTCGTATTATAATCAATTAAGTAATTAATTCCTTGTTTTTGGTTTTAGATACGGAAGGAATGAAGGAACTGAAAGAGTAATTTTCCAAGCGTAGCTTAGATGTAGCACAAGGCCAAAATTATGAGCCACCCAGTGAGGAACGAACTCACTACTCAGTCGTAAATGTTCTAGCGAGACAAGCTTGCTTAACCATTACACCACCTTGAGGTGCCCACGTAGTGATTTTCTAAGCACAGCTTAGATGTGGCACAAGGCCGAAAGCATGGGGTACCCAGTGAAGATCGAACTCACTACTTGCTAACCATTACACCACGTCGAGGTGCTCAAGAAGGAACTAGAATATTTGATACTCAGAAGTCATACTGAAGGCAAGTCGGACAGTTCTAAACAGCCTTTACCCTACCTAACGCTCTTATCTAGATGGATGAACAGGGCGGGTGAAGGATAGTAAAAAGACAAATCTTGCTAAGTGCTATAAAGAGTAGGAAGTTGTGGAGAGCCATGAAAAAGAAGAAAAAAGGAGACAATGGTTGGCAAAATTCCATAGATACGAAAACAGATTTTGAATTTACTCATGTCTCGCTAATGTTTAAAATGATAATCTATTAGAAAAAAAATCTTAAAATTCTAATAATTTACTCCCATCAGTAGCTTCTTTTTCTATGTACCGTGTCCCTTCAGGATGTTGGCTCTCCACTATTTCCATTCCCTTGTAGCGTATTATAAATGTTGTCTTTTTGTTATCTCTCCTAAACCTTGTTTCAACATCTATTAGTAAATCTAGTTAGGTTATTTTTCTATGTCCATCTTGCCTTCAATTTATCCTGTGAGTATCAAATTTTCCAAGCCCTCTTTTCTCATTATGCTTCCTTTAAATTTCAACTATCGCTTCCTGATAAGTGTTTCTTTTTTGTTTCCATTTTCTATATAAGTACATGGTTGCGCATATGTTTTGTCTATGGTATTCTCAGCATCCTTCTGCAGAACCAGATTTTTGTTGCTTCAAGTCTCCTCTTTCTCTGTGAGCAGATTGTCCATTATTTACTGCCGTATTCTCGGGCCGATATCATCTAAACACTTATTTTTTCTAACAAACTTTTTTCAGTTTCTTAATACTTTGCTTTTAACTTCTGCAAATATATTTTAAGGTACCTTTCAGCGTCAGTAAGGATTTTAGAGGTTAGTCTTGTATCCTAAAGTAAAGAGCGCGCATATATGACGGTGGGCTGAAAAATTCAAGGGCTGACTCTGAAGGAGTGATGCTAGTGCTGTGAAATCTTGCCCGCATTCATTCCAACTCTTATTGTTAATAAATGCATTGTTTCTTTCCAGATATGAGGGTGGAATGAAAAGTTCATAGGCTGACTCTGAAGGAGTGATGCTAGAACTGTGAAATATTGTTGCATTAATTTCAAATTTTCTTATTGATAACTGCATTGTTTCATTCCAGGTAAACGGATATCTGACATTCATGCTTACATGGCTGCTACATTATGGAATGCCGCTCCAGCTTTTTCAACAGTGCAAAGGTGGGCAACCGAATTCAGGAGAAGAAAGGAGAGTTTTGAAGATGATCCAAGTTCTGGACGTCCTGCAACTGCCACCACCGAGATGAACATTGATCGTATTCGCCACATGGTAATGGATGAAATGTGATCGACTATAAATCCAATAGCCAAATCTCATAGCACATCCGTGAGACAGTTGAGAATATTATGCACAGTGAACTGGGGAGCCGTTTTGGACACGAAAGAGAACACGTCTACATCGCTTGAGTGTCAAGAAACAACCCACTGAAGAAAAATTGTTTTATCTATCATTCCCACGCTAGTCAGCCAATCAAAATCTTATTATATCTTACATCTGATCCCGAAGGTCAACCTCCGGAAGTCGGAGATGTGATACACTTTCTTTAAAAATAATAATCTGCTAAACTATTAACAGCACGAGTTCTTGATTTCTACCGCTGTTGAGCGTGAGTGTAGCTTTCAGCTGGATGATCACCGTCCCTATTCTCCTGATTTGACTATCATCTGTTCCCCAATATGAAAAGTCCCTTAGCTGAGAGCCAGTATCACAGTGATTATGATGTTATATTTGCTGTTGGTGACATTTTTGATCAACGGGATGAACAGTCTTTTTTGAGCAGTTAGATGTCAGTTTATCTGGAAACAATGTAGTTATTGATAAGAAGAGTTGAAATTTGGGGATGCAATATTTCACAGCTCTAGCATCGCTCCTTCATAGTCGGTCTATGAACTTTTCAGCCGACCCTCGTAGAAAAGAAAATTGATGGCATTTAATGTACGTGATTCTTCTCAAGAAATACCAAATGCCCTGAATCAAATTTAAGGTAAAGGATCATTTATTCTAAGAAAAGGTGATCTGTGTTGATCCCATATGTCCTAGGCTCACTCTCCTCCTCATCGTCAGCTTAATTATCACCAGTCTCATAATCGGGTGTGGTCGTAGGGTAAGAGGGCACCTAGCCACTTCCTTTCAAATATCTGGGTTAAAAACCCGATAGGTATTAATTCATTTCTAATGACCATACATTCTGTTTTCTTACAATTAGTGATTAGTCCTTTCTTCGCGCTATCAACACAATAATCTGATAGAAAACACTAATAGACTAAGAATAACGTAACTCGATAGGAACAAAAAAGAGATGATCTCCAGGGAAAACACGTGCCTCTTCATTTACTGACCTTGTATCAGACTAGAATACTAAAATGTACCGATGACCCAAGTTTTAATAACAATCCTAATCATAACTTTCTAGCATACCCTCTTAACCTCATATCACACCCTTCAATCAGTAACAATCTACCTTGAGTGGCGCTCGAGCCTTGTATTGGGTGAACTTGAGTTGTAAAGAAATAAGTAAGATAAAACGACACACACCTCGGTTCAGGGGCTAGTGCTGTGTTTCTGAGGAAAGACTCCCGGGCGGAAAGCCGACTGTTTCTCCTCCACCCCCACCCCCAACCCATCGACCGATGCTGATTCCTCTAGGGTGGATATTAGCAACGGTGAAATTCTGGTAACTGGACTCGCAAAAGGTTGCAAATATGTCCGCCAGACCCCCTAACGCCTCTCATCAAATATGTCCACTAGACCCCCTAACGCCTCTCATCAAATATGTCCACGAGACCCCCTAACGCCTCTCATCAAATTAAAAAAAAAAAAAAAAAACTTCGACATTTTTTTGTCAAGCAAAATTTGATCGACCACACCACACTTGCCCTTCAGTTTTCGTTGCCAGGATACAGGCATCCTGAGATTTCTGGGTTTGCAAAAAAGTCAGGAGATGATACATACATATATATATATATATATATATATATATATATATATATATATATATGTGTGTGTGTGTGTGTGTGTGTGTGTGTGTGTGTGTGTGTGAAATTGTATAGAAAATAGGAAAGAAATTGTTAGGTAAATAATCCAAAGTTCTTTAGTATTTTTGTTATTATTTTTAAATTTTTTAGTGCTCAATACAAAAGTGAATATGCTTATAAAACGCCTAAATTTCAGGAATAAGTTATTCCAAAAAAAGAAATTCCGCTTGAAGATGGAACAGAGCTTAGTACTTTAATTCAATTTAATTCTAATAATTATATTGAGTTTTCGGCTCTTGTTTTGAAACATGAGAACTCTTATGTAGCGTTGGAATCATATTTTTCAATAAATAATTATATATATATATATATATATATCAATAACAATATTGGGGAAAAATATATGACAAGTAGCTATCTATCTATCTATCTATGTGTGTGTGTGTGTGTGTACACATTATGCGATGGTTAAATTGTCACAATTTGTATTTTAATTTCCTACATTCGCATTGTTTGTTGTGGATTTTGTCGACTGCATCCTGAGATTTCTGGGTTTGCAAAAGTCAGATGATATATATATATATATATATATATATATATATATATATATATATATATATATATATATATATATATATATATAAATCAATATTGGGGAAAAATTATGACAAGTATCTATCTATATATATATATATATATATATATATATATATATATATATATGTGTGTGTGTGTGTGTGTGTGTACATGGTGCGATGGTTAAATTGTCGCAATTTTTATATTTTTAATTTCCTGCATGTGCGTTGTTTGTTTTTGATTGTATCAACTGTAAAGTGCAGTAGGGTCAGAAAAAGAGCACCATGATGCAATTCAGTCTGCCAGAAACTTAGAAACTGCATTCTGTACTGTTTGGCATTCGCGCCGGATGCTCCAATATGAACATTTCAGAATGTTTGTGTGTCAATCTGAGAAAAGATCCGGAAAGAAACCAATGAGTCTAATGGTGATGACGAAAGCACCTCAGCCCGGAAAACTCACTCTGAGCGTTCTGATAGGGGGAAAAAAAACTCCTGAATTTGTTGGTGAAGACGTCAGACTCAGCACGAAGGCTGCCCAGGAAGGGAAAAGAGGGTGGAAGACCCTATGTCTGGCAACAGACGATTTCTGTGACCACATCACTCCAGACCACCTTACCCCCACGATTGCAACCGCCTGGATCATGAGTGGGGTGCATACATACAGGTGTAAGCATTTAAGTTCACACAAAGACAACCATATAAACAAGTCGAGATTAGGCCCAGATACACAACCATGCTTTCGAGCATGTATACATACATGTCTGTGTGTATGAGTGTGTCATCCCACACGGACAGAGGGGAGAATTCATCCTCCCACCACCAAACACAATCTAACACAAACAAGCATAAATAGATCCTATTTTTTAAAAATAAACCATTTTGTCTGTCGTAAACCCATACCTATACAAAACGAAAATCTTATGATAATCTTATGATAATCTTATGATAATCTTATGATAATCCAAAGGAGGATTAAATCCTGAGAGCTCAATGTTAAGTCAGAGCGAATAATTTAATGTAAATGAAAAACAGACCACTTTAAGGCTCCATTGTAATAATTTATTTCACCAGAGAATTTTATTACTTTCTGGATCTTCAGACTTCACTTTCAAAAGGTGAAACGAAAAATGAATTTAAAATTTACACTTTTGACTGGCAGTATTAAGCTTATATAAGTTGAATTAGAGGGTGATGAGGAATGGTGTGAGAGACATGGTCGAGTTTAGAGAGGGAAGGGAGTATTTGAAATTTATCACCATATTTCTTTTTATTACAATAGTTAATATTGAGGAAGGAGGGGTTAAGGATCAGACATTGACCTATTTAGTCGGTCAACTTAATGGATATATATATATATATATATATATATATATGCTCCTGAAAAAATATTTCAGTAGAGCTTTCTGGGGAGGAAGTGTGGGTTTGTAAACAGTGACTATTACGGCTAATAATGCATGACTCTTCGGTAAATCGAATCGAGTTCTCTCAGTCACTGGGTGTTTATCTAAAAATAGATACACTTAAATTCACCTTCATCTCTACCGTGCACCAACGGCTCAGTGGTAGAATTCCAGACTGACGCCAATTGAGCTGTGATACAGCGAAACTCTGTCTGTGGATGACAATATATATAATAGACCAAAAATAAAAAAAGCAAGCTTTTTCCAATCATGTAACAACAAAAGGAGCTTATGCTGTAACCACATTAGACACACCATTTCGTTCACTAGCTCAGTCACTAAATCTACTTTCAAAATCTATCCCAACTCTAACTGTAGAAATCATAACATAATTTACCTATTAAAATGCACACTATGAAGAAAAAATATGTGGGAAAATCTGATTTTAAAAGCCATGTCAAATTTACTATATTTGAAAAATTAGCAGAAGGGAATGAGTAAACGTGGTTAAGGGCTGCAAAGGAAATAATAATAAGAAAGAAAGAAAGAAAGAAAGGGATGGTTAATCAAGGAAGAAAAAAAATGACAGTAAAGGAAGGAAGGAGGGAAAAATTGTAAGTGGATAAGCTAAAAAGAAAAAGAAAGTGAAAGTAAGAAATTTTGAACAAGAAAGAAACGGAAGTTAGTGAAAGGGAAAAATAAAGAAACTGTAAAACAGTCTACAGGAATAACAGAAAAAGAAACAAAAACAAAGAAGAAGCGAGAAAGGAACAGAGAAGAAAAAAGCAAAGACTACATGAAAAAAAAGTAAAATAAAACAATGAGCGAAAAATAAAAAAGAATAAAACTAAAAATAAACTTGAACTGCAAGAATAAAAGAAGAACAATGAAAAACAAAGAAAGAAAGAGTGAAAAAAAGAAGAAATGGAAGAAAAATTCAAAAAACGGAAAAAGCAAAGTCTACACGAAAAGAAACTAGAGAGTATCGAAAAAACGAAACAAGAGAGTAGCGATAAAACAAAACAAGAGAGTAGCGATTGAACGAAACAAGAGAATAGCGAACAAAAAACGAAACGAGAGAGTAGCGACAGAACGAAACAAAAGAATAGCGAAAAAAACGAAACAAGAGAGAGTATTGAAAAAAAAGAAAAAACGAAAGAAGAGAGTATAGAAAAAAGAACAAAACAAGGGAGTATAAAAAACAAACAAAGAGAATAGAGAAAAACGAAAGAAGAAAGTGGCGAAAAAAAAAACAACAACAAAAAAAACCAAAAAAAACCAAGAGAGGTCCGAAAAAATTAAACAAGAGAGTATAAAAAAAAACGAAACAAGAGAGTAGCGAAAACAAACAAAACAAGAGAGTATCGGAAAAAAGAAATGGAATAAAAGATTAGCGAAAAAATACGAAACAAGATAGTAACGGGAAAAAAAAACAAAATAAGAGAGTAGCGAAAAAAACGAAACAAGGGATTATCGAAAAAAACGAAGCAATATAGTAGGAAAAACGAAACAAGAGAGTAACAAAAAACGAAACAAGAAAGTAACGAAAAAAATGAAGCGAGAAAGTATCGAAAAAACGACACTACACGCACAAAGGTCAATAAGAATCAAAGAAAAGAAAAAGGAAAAAGTGAGAAGTGAAAAAAAATGATAAAACTACAGGGACTAGTAGAAAGAGTATATTGAATCAATTGTTAAGTGTGCAGTTAAGAATGTTGGTTCGCTATGTCGTGGTAGATAATTTTTCTTGTCAGAATCAATATTACATATTTAAAAATCTGCCATTCGACCTTGCTTTGAATATTGCTTCCACATCTAGTATGGTGCTTCTGCTATATATTTAGAGATTCTGGATTAATTCCAAAGAAGAATTTGCAATGTTATTAACCATGACCTGGCATCTCGGCTTCATTCACTTTCCAACCGCCGTAACGTAGCTTCCATTTAACTTTTTGTTATAAATACATTCATGGTAATTATCTGACAAACTTTCCACTATGAGTGTGAGTGATTGGGATGAATGAATGGTTTATACTATTATAGTCCCGCATTGATTTCGGCCAGTGAAGTGATGTTTCTGTCACATTTAGTAATTGTGGTTTTTTTTATTACTAATCGTATTTTCTTTAGTTTCTTGTAAATACTTTTTGTATGCATATTGTAAATACTCATTGGGGTTAACTTTTAGAATTGTTGTTTTATTCCCTTCCCCCCACAGACAACAAATTGTAAATATGGGGACTAGTTAGTATTTTCATAGAGACAAAGAGGTATTATGGTGGTTGTAGTAAGAAAGGTACGTATGAATGTGTTGTTTTGGTGTAAGGAATATTGTTTCGTACGTTTGGGTCAGTGTTTGCGGCTAGCTAAGTTATAGTTAAGACAGAAGAAGACCGTCCTTTCCCCAATCCCCTTTTCGGCCTTGTGCCACATTTCTGTATTAAACAGAATAAATATCACTTTCCACTATGGTATATATAGGAACTATTTAGGACTACATAGAGACCTGAGGTATTATGGTGACTGTAGTAAGAAAGGTAAGTAAGAATGATGTAAGTAATACAGTGGTATATTTGGGTCAGTAATCGTGGCTAGATAAGTTTAAGATAAGACGGATTGGAGACCAGCCTTTCTATATCCCCATCTGTTAGGCCTTGTGTCTCATTTTTGTTTTACTCAAATAAATATTACTTTCCACTATGGTGGATAGAACTGAAGGTTAGTACTATATTATTGGGGAGTTCTCATCATTTTATAGTTGAAACGGCTTGTGTAACTGTAAGCTCTATGCTAACAGCTTCTTATCTCGTACTTCTCGCTTGTGGCATTTTCTTCCGGCTTCTTGCTTCCTAGTCAACTTCGTTCTTCAAAAATGTAAATGCAGTGTTAGTTGTTACTTCTGCCTTTTAAGTTCTCGTTCTTTTATTGTCCGCTCTATTTATTAGTAATTTTGCTCATATTCTTTAATACTTAGCAACCACTTTCTTCTTAGTGGCTTTATTGCCTTGCTTGGTGTGAAATGATAAAGAACAAAATGAAAATAAGAATAAAAGAGAAGATAAACAAGAAATAATCGAAGAAATAAAGACGAAAATCCTCGTCAATAAAAGCGCAAATATTAGAGGAGGAAAAAAAGCAGAAAGAACGGAAAGAATTTATTATTATGGACAGATAAGTAGAATAACCTAGTAAGATAGATATATACATAGATATAAACAAACTGAGATAGCTCGAGAGAATGATAGATACAGGATATATGTGAAAGGATATGAAAGAATGAGATAGATGTGAACACATAGATATATAAGAGAAATATAGTAAGACATTTCGTAAAATACTGAAGTAGACATTAAGAGTTTTGAGATAGATATTTACAGAGAGACAGGCAGACAGACAAACAGATAGATAGATAGATAGATAGATAGATAGATAGATAGATATGAACATAATGGTAGATAGATAGATAGATAGATATGAACAGACTGAAATAGATAGATAGATAGATAGATAGATAGATAGATAGATATGAACAGACTGAAATAGATAGATAGATAGATAGATATTAACAGATTGAGATGATTTTAATAGACTGAAATAGATATGAACAAACTGTGATTGCTGAGATAGATAGATAGATAGATAGATAGATAGATAAATAGATATGAACACATTGAGATAGATAGATATGAACATGATGGTAGATAGATAGATAGATACATATAAACAGAATTAATGATAGATATGAACAGTCTGAATTAGATTGATAGATAGATGGATATGAACATAATGATAGATAGATAGATAGATAGATAGATAGATATGAACAGACTGAAATAGATAGATAGATAGATAGATATTAACAGATTGAGATGATTTTAATAGACTGAAATAGATATGAACAAACTGTGATTGCTGAGATAGATAGATAGATAGATAGATAGATAGATAGATAGATAAATAGATATGAACACATTGAGATAGATAGATATGAACATGATGGTAGATAGATAGATAGATACATATAAACAGAATTAATGATAGATATGAACAGTCTGAATTAGATTGATAGATAGATGGATATGAACATAATGATAGATAGATAGATAGATAGATAGATAGATAGATAGATTGAGATGATTTTAATAGACTGAAATAGATATGAACAAACTGTCATTGCTGAGATAGATAGAGGCAAGCAAAACGAATTAACTTGAACAAACCAACCAAAATATAAAAATAAGGAAAGTAGGAACGAAAAACAAAGAATCGAAGAAAAAAAAAAGAATAATATATTCCAGAAGAAAAAAAATCAACAGTAAGGAAAAATATAATTAAAAAAAAAATCCCAAACAAAGGAATCCTAAAGAACGCCATTTTTAACTGGTTCAAGTCGATGAATCATTTTCTCATTCTCAGTTTAATTCGAAATATTTTATCTTGCAGTGAAGAGGCGATAGAAGCCATTGCAGGTCGAATTATTCCTAAAGTCTTTCCCATGTTCTTCTTGCTTATTTGCCTTGCCTCTTGAGAGTTGGTTAGAGAAACACCCTTAATGACTTCAGTGAGTCACACTCCTTCCCGAACCACAATTGGCACTCCAAGAACGACGGTATCTTTCGTAGTAACTGACATCATTCAAACAACCCGTGTATCTTTTGTGGTTAGCCCTAAAGAGCACAGCGATCAACATCAGATCGTTATAAGAAGCGTTAGAACGCCAATGTTTCAAATGTTGAATCTGAAAATTGATCTTCTATTCTCTTGTAGAGTTTCACTGTTTCCAAAGCAACAAGGAATTTGGCGGGAAGTGGCAGTCTGAGTAGAACTGTGCTAAAATTTAGTCTATATTAACCCCTCACATAATTATGCACACAACATGTATAGCTGGCCACTCGTATTCGTGGATACCCGTCTACATAGGCAATCCCTTTTGCAGACGCTTGCTCAGGCGTATTTGTATTTATTCAACAAGAGCCCAGAGCCCACTTGGGGTTTATACTGAATCTATGCTGAGCAGACCTTAGTTACAGTTTATGCGTGTGTTAACTAGCGTGATCAACAATTTGAACAAGGCCAGAACGCTCAAGCCCTCAGCCACGACGACTTGTGACTTTGTGCTAACACAGCTATTGACAGCCCCAAAGTGTCCCGTCTACCCAATTTCAATTACAAGGCTTGGGTGAACCATTGGTATTGTTTTCAGGCACTTTCCAAAGGTGCCACACGCTTGGATCTATTAAAATCATCTGATGATGGATAGATCCCCTTGACCATTACCAAATCGGTGTGTCCTCTGATTAAAAACCAGTGATATCTCACTGTGCATCTCTGTCCATGCGTATCTCTGTCCATGGGCGGGAGTAGTAAGGAACATTATGACCAGTATGCCATGTCAATGACGGCCGGAGCGTACAAGGACTGAAACGTTGTGAATATGGCAATGAAAATGAGATAACATTCCGAATAATGTAAATAATGCAAGTAACCATGATACCTCATCTCAGAGATATAGACAGATTTTATATATTTGTGTATATCCAGTTCGATAACATCAGGAAGTCGACTATGGTGAGATTCGAACCCGGGTCGCATGATCAGAATGCGAACGTTTTAATCACTCGGCCACGTGCATACAGCACATATATACACAACTAAATATAACCCCTTCATATTCCGACATTGTAACCAATTCCTCGTATCCGGACTGTAACCAATTCCTCATATCCGGAATCTCTAATATCCGGAATCCCTAATATCCAGAATCCCTCATATCCGCACTTTGTAACCAATTCCTAATATCCGGAATTCCTAACATCCAGAATCCCTCATATCCGGACTTTGTAACCAATTCCTCATATCCGGAATTTCTAATATCCGGAATCCCTAATATCCGGACTTTGTAACAAAATTCCTCATACCCGGAAGGCCTTCTTAGTCTGGTTGTCAGGGATTCTACTCTACCTAGAATTTTTTGTAACCGCATACTGGTAATTTTCGACTGTCAATTCACACGCAATCCGGAAATTTCAGCTGCTCATCCTTCTGATTAGTGACGCCCAACTCCTCCTGATTTTTCCTTCCCCTGCACACTCTTGAGTAATAAACCTTATCCCTATTCAATTATTTGACTCTTGAGTCGGATTGCACGCGTCTGGCTTCTCTGTTTGTGCTTGCATCAAATATTGTCGTCAAACAAACGGAGGCAGCGCCCTGTAAGTGTCCAGACTCGGAAAAAGAACCACCAAAAATTTAAAAAAAAGAAAAAATCAACTTAAACCAGTTGGTGGGGATTGTATAGCATCATTTATAATTTCAAGGTTTCATCGCAACCCCCCATCCACATGGAACACATGCACGCATAAACAAAACAGGTAAAAGGTCGTGCTAGAAAGTTATCGGATTAACTCAGTTTCCAAGATCAGTATTTTCAATGATCAAAAAAAAAAGCAGAATACTGGTTTGGGAATATGAATTAAGCCGATAACATTTTAGCAGACCCCGTATATACACGAACGATGAGAGTAATATTAACAGACACTAATTTATCAGATAATTTTACTAAAAACAAAATAATCGTTATTCTTTCGTAAAAAATACATCTCCATAAAAAAAAACACCCAATTAATAAACACGTTTTGTCGGAAGAATTCTCCATCCCCATTGCCTTGAACATTTCTTGGTTCTCAATTACAATCTTTCATCCACTTCCAATCCTTAAATTGAGTTAATGATGAGTCTGTCATTTTCTTTTATGATCGATTTCATCATGATTCTCCTGTTAAGCTTGGAGAGTAATTATACATTCTTATTTCTCGAAGTAGAGTCCAATATTGTTATAAAAACCACGGAGAATTCCAGTAAGATATCTTTAATCATTTCTATGATACAACGGTTCAAAGCTCAATGTAAAAATTGGACAATTTCGCTGTTACACAATTTGGACAATTTTGCTGTTACACCGGGAATATATATATATATATATATATATATATATATATATATATATATATATATATATATATATATGAGCTTTATTTTGACACTTCATGAACTTCCGATCCTTAGATAAGATTAACTAATGATAAAGATATAATATTTGTTTATGATCGATTTCATCACGATTCTTTTGTTAAGCTTGGAGAGTAATTATACATTGTTATTGTTCAAAGTAGAGTCCAATTGTGTTATAAAAACCTCGGAGAATTCCAGTAAGATATCTTTAATCATTTCTATGTACATATGTTCTAAACTCCGCGAATGTGTGAAGCCGCGTATGCTAAAACGCGAATCGACGGGGGCGCACTGTATTAACCTTTTCCCTATAAGGAAACATTCGGCATTCATTGACCGAGGTTCAAGTACCGCTTTCGGTTGAAATTTATAAAAACGTTCTCTTAAAACGCTTTAATATATATCATATCTCGATTACGGTAACTGTTATCACTCTTTTCAGTATCGATGGGGGGGAGTTTCATATC
The DNA here is from genome assembly GCA_903632075.3 of Acanthosepion pharaonis. NCBI lineage: Eukaryota > Metazoa > Mollusca > Cephalopoda > Sepiida > Sepiidae > Acanthosepion > Acanthosepion pharaonis. The sequence continues at coordinate 1,269,292 of CAHIKZ030000494.1, forward strand.
AGTTAATAGTCTCCAGTCTTATTTACCATTGTGTCGTTTGACCTTTTCTTCGACTGAACTAGATTAGTTGACGTTTATTCGTTGACCAACCTAGACGAGTCGATATGCTTTAATCGATGCTTCAATAAACTTGATCATATACACTCTTTTGCAAATTAGTTGAAACAACCGCTTTAATTTCCTTTCTTTCACAATACGATTAGTTTTAGATCACTGGAGTGACAGGGTGTAATCTATTTCTGTTTTTTCTTCAGATCAGTTCATTTGCAGTGGTGTGCAATAATATAAGTCTATTTTCGGGTGTATGATTACATTTGTTTGGCCTTGAAAAATATTGTGTCATCCGTGATTGCATCAGAATTTTGTCACGCCCAGACCCTATTGTCTCGACTCTCAATTAGTTGTCCTATGTGGACAAAACACTATGCACGTGTAAAAATATGATTTAATACGGCAATACGTTTTTGTAAAAGATTACAAGCAATAAATTTTTGAAGAAATAATTATTACCAGCAATAAATTTTTGAGAAAATATTAACAGCAATAGATTTTTGAAGAAAAAATATTAACAGAAATAGATTTTAAAAAAAATATTGCCAACAATAAAAATCTCGTCGGCATTAAATAACCCACTGAAATGGATCTGCTGTAAAACCAAACCAAACCAAACCAATACATACTGAGATAGATAGATAGACAGAAATTATTACTAGCAGTAAAAATCTTGTCGTCATTAAATAACCCACTGAGGTTGATATGCGGTCAACCAAACCAAATCAAACCAAACCAAACCAAACTAATATATACTGAAATAGATAGATAGATAGATAAAAATATTACCGGCAATAAAAATCTTGTCGTCATTAAATAACCCACTGAGGTTGATATGCCGTAAAACAAACCAAACCAAACCAATATATACTGAGATAGATAAAAATTATTACCAGTAATAAAAAATGTTGTCGGCATTAGATAACACATTGAGTTTGATAAGCTATAAACCTAACAAAACCAAACAGAATCAACCATGAACTTATTCCTGACCAGTAACAATTCTTTTTGTCGTGATTTTCAAATTATTTTGAAAATATTACCAACAATACATTTTTGAAAAAATATTACCAGATTAAAAATCTTGTCGGCATTAAATAACCCATTAAGGTTGATATGCCGTAAAACAAAACAGAACAAACTAAGAAATGATAAAGAAAAGAAAAAACACAGATAAGTGTTTTCTGGAGTACAACGATTCGAAACAACATTGGTTGGTTTGGCAACTTTGTAAACAAAAGTGAAACTATCCATTTAAATATCTTGTAAAATTTAATTATACTAGGCTCCTCCGCTTTTTGGCGGAAAAAGGTAGCGTAATGAAAAAGACCACAAACTTAACGAAAATAAAGTTTTATCGCCAAAATGTTTATGTCATTATTAAGATGAAAGACCAAAGTATTTTTTAATTATTTTTTGAAATTTTTTAATCCTTTCTAACACGTTCAAAATTTTTTGGTTAAAGTTTTTTTTATTGCTTACGTCATCTCGGTGGCAGAAAATAACTTTTTTTGCGCTTTTTTCCGTAGAAAACACATTGATTTGGAAATTCTTGTAAAAATCAAGTAATTGTCCGATTTTAATGAAATTTTCAGGACTTATTCACAAATGAATGAAATTATTTTGAAGTGTTTCTTTTTAGAAAATTTTGGTAAAAAATATTTTTTTAAATATTTCCACCCCACTTACTTAATTTCATGAAATTTTGAACAAAACCTTTCTATTCCCTGATATTTTTTTTTTGTTAAAAGTAGAAGTCCTTGGAGATTGTAAATCATCTACTTTAAAAAAAAAAAAAAAAAATTGAGCTATCTAACTAAAAATCTGCTCTGAATTGAAAAATAATGAATCCAATAAAACTATGACATTAGTTAATTAGAAAAGCTTTTAATTGCTTTTGTAAATAACTAATATTAAGGACATTATTGTCTGAAGACATACGTTTTTTCTGATGAATAATGAATTTTTAAAAGATATTTTAATTTAAAAAAAAATTAATCATAATAATTTATAATAGTTTAAAATCGTGTAAAATTCTGTATTGGGCTATTTCCTGGATGTGATATAGTAATTAAGTGGAAACAAAATTTACAAATCCAAAATTGAAAAGATTAATCAACTTAGTTGTGCTATACTGTTTTTAAATAGATTTTTTATTTTGTATTTTTTTACTTAATACGTTCATTATTTTCATGTATGGCAGACTGAAATTACCATTATTATGATCTAAAAGTCTTGTCCCTTTATTATGTCACTTCAGTTACGTTTCAACAGGTTTTCAAAATTTCTATCCAGCTTTAAAAGTTTAAAGCTTAAACTAAGTTTTACTTTTTTCAATTACTATTTCACTATATATTTTTATTTTATGTATTTACATTAGTGTGCTCCATACTTCAATTGAGTAATCATGGTATTTCATTTGTTATTAAATTATAAAATTAATTGAAGAAAGTTTTATAGTATTTTAAATTTTTTTATTTTTGCATCTTCGAAAGGTAAATAAAAGTCAATAAAATATTAAATAATTGCCGAAAATATGTTCCTTTGTAAAAATTACGAGGTAGTTAAAAACCAAAATATGCGTTCAATTTCTGACAACTGGGTCATCCATAATAGTTGTCATCGTTTCGTCTGTCAGCAGTCCATCAAACTTTGGATCAGATGAACAGGACCAATCGTTAATATTATTTTTTATGTTATAAGTAATATTTATTTCAAATCAGATTAATTTAACTTTAAAATTTCTAATTTTACTAAAATAACGTGTCAGAAATATATATTTATTTTTTGAGAGAATTTTAAAATGGAAAAACTTGTTTTGTTTACAGATTTCTTAAAATTAAGAAAATGGCCACTTTTACGAAAATTTTGAGAAATCGAAATTAAATTTGACATTCCAATCTATATAATTTCTATCTGAAATACACCAGAATATTTTACTTAATGGAAATAATAAAATATTTTACTTAATGGAAATAATAAATTATTAAACTTTCAACTGAAGCAAAAATTAAATCTTCAAGACAGTTTTTCATTTTTAAAATTTAATTTTAAATCTAAGGTAACGAAAATTTATGCCCCAGAAGCGGAGGTCTCTAAATTATACTTTTTTCAAAAGTTATTTGAGGACAATTAGAAAATTTAAAGTTTACTTAATGTAATTGGAAACAAACATTAGTTTGTTGAAAATAAGAGAAGCATTTCTAACTGCGGTCATTGGTTTTGAAGGTGTGATTTGTCGTTTACGTCAATGTATTGACAACTAACGTGAGGGCAATTTATCGGGCGGAAGGACAGAATTGACAGTATTTTCGAATTTTAAGTGTACCAGCTTATTTAACTATAAAGTAATTTTTAAAAATCAAATACTTTCAAAAGTCTAATATTTTTTTTGATGCTTTTAGGTACTTTTTTTAACGAAGATATATCCAAAGGTTGCACTGTTTCCGTCGATAAAATTGAATCCTAAAAAAAGAATAAAAAATAATTGCAGTATAAGTCTCACTGAAAAACAGTAAATTATATTTACAAAATGAAATTAAAATATTTAGTGAAATAGGATGTAAAAAATGAAAATAAAAAATTTTAAAATTGCGACGATGACGGTCGGTCAGTCAGTGAATTTGACAGGTGCTACCCAGAACGAAATCAAAGCAATTTATGAGGCCTGATCCTCGCTATCAAGAGAAACAACTCTAAAAACACGGGACATTATTCAGGAATTGTGCCTCTATAGTTTAACCATAAACGATTTTAATACATTTTTTTTTGCATATTAAAAAATTATTTTAAAAATATTTTTGCGTCGCAGATTGTAATAAGCTTTCAAAATTTATGATCTGTAAAAATAGATCTTTTTAATAACAGCATCTTCAAAAGACACAGATTCAAACTTAATTTTAAAATATTTAACAACTTTACCACATTTTATATATAAAATTGAAAAAAAAACAATTCTTGTAAAAATTCATTATTCATCGGCAAAATAATTTGACTTCAGACAATAATGTCATTAATATATATTATTCATAAAAACCATTAAAAAATTTTCTAATTAAATAATGTCTTAGTTTACTGGGTCTTTTATTTTACAATTCAGAGCTAAATTTGGAGTAGGTACGCTTTTCGATTTATAAAATAAAAAGAAGAAAAAGAAGAAATCGATGATTTATATTCTTCAAAGTCTTCTTCATTTAATTAACATAATTACTAAAATACACAAAGTTGAATTTTCGAGTTTTCATAAAATTAAGTGGGGGTTAATAAATATAAAAAAATATATTTTTATCATGAGTTTCTAAAAAGCAAACATTTCAAAAATAATTTCATTCATTTGTGAATAAGTTCTAAAAGTTTCATTAAAATCCAACAATTGATTTTTACAAGAATTTCCAAATTAATGTGTTTCCCAACTGAAAAAGCGCTAAAAAATAAATGGTAAATATTACATAACTGGATGACGTAAAAAAAAAAATATTTTTAACCAAAATTTCGAAAGTGCTAGAAATGATTAAATTTAAAAAAAAAAAAAATCAAAACATACTTTGGTCTTTCCTTTTAATAACATAAACATTTCGACGATAAAACTTTGTTTTTACTGAGTTTGGGGTCTTTTTTCATCATGCTATGCTTTTTTTCGGCGAATTATTGAAGGTACCTATTCTAGGTAGCGAAGAACTCATCCTAACAATTGCCATTAAAGCATTTAAAAAAAAGGCACAGAGAGGCAACATTGGGTGGGAAGGTGGCTGAAGTCGAACTGCTAGATCAGGACCAATAATATTGCTGATTTTTCTTTGGATTTTATCAAAGAACTTCATGTAAATAACAGGGTCCCCGGACGATATATGACAGCAATATTCTAAGCCTGGAAGAATGGTAGACGTATAGATATGCATGATAGATTCCGGAGAGAAAAATTGTCTTGCACGACACAGTAAATCGGCTTTCTTAGCAGCTGACCTAGCAATGGATTCAATGTAGTCTTTTCGCCTCATGTCAGCTGAGAACGCGTCATTGTGTGAATCTTATCATGACATCTGCAAAACATAACATTTTTCTTTGATTGTAAGAGCAACTGTTAACATTTGATAACATTTCTACTGTTCTCTATTAAAAGACTTGGATGCACTTCCAAAATCTAGATGACCAGAGTATGGCAGCTGATCTCAGCTCTGACCTGGCTCTAACATCTCAATGGGGGAAAACTGGCCGATTACATTCTATAGCTGAAATTACATACTAGTAACATTCCATCATCACAAAGCAGGCATTGAATTTTCGCCTATTACGACGAGCGGGTATTCTCTGAAGGAGACCTTCACCTTGGACGCCTATTGGGGCATAAGTTAGCCACAGACCTGAAGGGGAACACACACATACGATCCTTCGTTAAAGAAGGGTCGGTTTTATGTACCTCTTCAGCAAGTACCTGCCTCCTCCCGCTTATATATATCATGTCGAGAATTCTTCTAGGATTCTCCTGTCTCGTTCCTTCCATCCATCTCTGTCAGACATCGCTATCGGTATGTCCTCCAGATGGCATCCAGAGTCATCTACAAGTTGGTCAATGTAGGTGTTGATGAGGTCTTCCAACCGACATCTGAAGGAGACCTTCACCTTAGATGCCTATTGGGATATAAGTTAGTCCCGCACCTCAAGTGAAGCTCATATATTCGATCCATCGTTAAAAAAGAGTCGGTTCTTTGTACCCCTTCAGCAAATGCCTGGCTTCTCCCGCTTAGTTTATCGTCATCCCTTTCGTATACCATTAGTAAGGAGGAAGTATCACTTGAACGGTTACTTTCCATGAAAGGATACTATGCGGAACTGACTCCCTAGAGGATGCTTTCTCAACTAATGGATTCAATATAGTGTTTCCACTTCATGTCAACTGAGAACGCGTTATAGTTAGAATCTCATCACGACAGCTGCAAAACATAATTGTTTTCTTTGATTATATGATCAATCGATAAAGTTTGATAACATTTCTACTAGAAAGCTAATTTTAGAATAAAAAAATATTAATTCAGTTTTTTGCAAAAAGAAAGAAGAAAAAATGGTTAAAATATATAAATGGCCACGTGTTTCTAACTGGTTGTCTGTCTAACTGTCTGTCTATCACACGCACAAAAAACACACATGCACACGCGCATGCGCGCACACACAGACACGCACCCTGTCTTTCTCTCTCTCTCTCTCTCTCTCTCTCTCTCTCTTAGTATCGACTCTGAAGTTTTGTTGGACATTTCCGGTGTGAAATGCACCCAAGAACCATGTGACCCCGCCTATCTATCCCAACCCCACTAAATAACAAGTTCCGTCTACGCTACCTGACCTTCGTCTTTGTATCTTCCTTTCTTAATAGGCCTATAATTTTCTCCCTTGAACTTTTTTGCCTTGGGGTCAAGCGAGTGTCACCACCCACTCTTTTCCCCTCTCAGGATAAAATTAAGTTGTTAAGTGTTTTCTTCCCCAGTTATAAACAATGGAAGAGTTTCCATCCGTCATAACTCCCAATGGTTATAAGAGCAATGATCCATAGTGTCTGGACAATAGCAACAACAGTAATAACAACAACAGTAACAATAATAATAATAATAATTAGTTAATTATTATATTATAAGTTTTCCTATTTCATTTTCTGAAGAATCTTAATTCTTAAGGTAATGACTGAATTAGCTGATGGCAAGCTCTACGACAATAAAATATCTGTAGAAGTTCCTATATAGCATCGGTAAATATTTGAGCTTAACAACTTTAATAAAATATTGCAATAATAATCATAAATATGAAGGCTGTCGTTATTTTAAGAAGTAAGGGGGTACAAATGAAAAGATTTGAAATTGGCAACTTTTTCCATTTCATTAAAACAGACGTTAAATCCTTCTTTCTTTCATTTTCTGATAGAAACCAAACAGCGTCTTTGATGTCTTTCATCTTCTCACGTGGTCAAAACAAAATAGTCCATTATTTATGAGGTATTAGCAGGAGATGGTAAACACTTCTTTCTTTCTTTCTTTCTTTCTTTGAATCCAGTAGTCTTTCTGATAAGACTTTTTCTTTCCACGCAATCCAAACGGAATAGTCCATTATTTATGAGGTAATAGCCGGAGACGGTAAACACTTCTTTCTTTCTTTCTTTCTTTCTTTCTTTCTTTCTTTCTTTCTTTCTTTCTTTGAATCCAGTAGTCTTTCTGATAAGACTTTTTCTTTCCACGCAATCCAAACGGAATAGTCCATTATTTATGAGGTAATAGCCGGAGACGGTAAACACTTCTTTCTTTCTTTCTTTCTTTCTTTCTTTCTTTCTTTCTTTCTTTCTTTCTTTCTTTCTTTGAATCCAGTAGTCTTTCTGATAAGACTTTTTCTTTCCACACCAATCAAACGGAATAGTCCATTATTTATGAGGTAATAGCCGGAGAAGTAAACACTTCTTTCTTTCTTTTTTTCTTTCTTTCTTTCTTTCTTTCTTTCTTTCTTTCTTTCTTTGAATCCAGTAGTCTTTCTGATAAGACTTTTTTCTTTCCACGCAATCCAAACGGAATAGTCCATTATTTATGAGGTAATAGCCGGAGACAGTAAACACTTCTTCTTTCTTTTCTTTCTTTCTTTCTTTCAATTTTTCTTTCTTTTTCTTTTTCTTTCTTTCTTTCATTTTGAATCAGTAGTCTTTTTTCTGATAAGACTTTTCTTTCCACGCAATCAAACGGAATAGTCCATTATTTATGAGGTAATAGCCGGAGACGGTAAACTTCTTTTTCTTTTTTTTCTTTCTTTCTTTCTTTCTTTCTTTGAATCCAGTAGTCTTTTTTCTGATAAGACTTTTTTTCCACGCAATCCAAACGGAATAGTCCATTATTTATGAGGTAATAGCCGGAGAAGGTAGACACTTCTTTCTTTCTTTCTTTTCTTTCTTTCTTTCTTTCTTTCTTTCTTTCTTTCTTTCTTTCTTTCTTTGAATCCAGCAGTCTTTCTGATAAGACTTTTTCTTTCCACGCAATCCAAACGGAATAGTACATTATTTATGAGGTAATAGCCGGAGAAGGTAAACACTTCTTTCTTTTTTCTTTCTTTCTTTCTTTCTTTCTTTTTTTTTCTTTCTTTCTTTCTTTCTTTGAATCCAGTAGTCTTTCTGATAAGACTTTTTTCTTTCCACGCAATCCAAACGGAATAGTCCATTATTTATGAGGTATTAGCCGGAAATGATAAACACTTCTTTCCTTCTTTCTTTCTTTCTTTCTTTTCTTTCTTTCTTTCTTTCTTTCTTTCTTTCTTTCTTTGAATCCAGTAGTCTTTCTGATAAGACTTTTTCTTTCCACGCAATCCAAACGGAATAGTTCATTATTTATGAGGTACTGGCGGTCGCGTGTACTAACGAAGCGGGGTACAATTATTATATAATCATAATAAAACATTCCCAGACGAATGGTCAGCATTTATGATTAGTACTCCATGTTTCTAGAACAGATTAAAAAAAATATTTACTGAAAAAAAGAGAGAAACAAATGTGGGACATTCTCAGAACAAACACATGGCATGAATAATGTTCTGTTTGAGAAGCTCGTTAATCATTACATCACATCCAGACACCTTCAAGCATATTCGTACACATAAGCATACTTATGTAGAACTTTGATTTACTAATGTTCACCCAATAAAAGACCCAAGAGCCACTCAAGTTAGAGGTTTACTGAAGGAGTTTGTTGTACGAGCGTTATGGGGAGGAGATAAGGAGTGTGGTTTAGGAGAAAGAGTGGGAAATATTAACGGTTATCCCTCGACTTGCAGTGGTTAAGATTATAGTAGTTGAGAAAGCATCCTCTCGGGAGTCAGTTCCGCATAGTAGCGTTACCTGAGAAGTAACCGCTCAAAAACTTCCTCCTTACTAATGAAATATGAAGGGAATGAGGATAAAGTAAGCGAAGTGGCCAGCAAGATTGGTCTCTACATTAATGCAGGTAAGACAGAATTTATCAGCTAAATCCAAGAAGGAGAAATTAAGTTGAAAAACGATAACAAAATTAAGTCCGTCCAGGAAGTTGTTTATCTCGGTAGGTCTACGGAGAGAGGCATCAAAACCCGCAAAGCTAAGGCCTGGGTGTCCTTGATAGTCTGGGCACAACCAGGATGTATCTTTGGCGTGTATGAATCTCAAATGCGATGAAAATTCGTTCGCCGTTTCTATACATAGTTTTTACAACGACCAAATCGGCTCAAGGGGGCTTGGTAGCTTGTTGCGAATTTTTTTGAGAAATGCGTGGGCGAATGTTGTATTTTTTATTTCTTATCCAATAGGATTTCTTAATTTAGGGATGAATTTGAGAAAGATTTTTTTTAAGAAACAAACTTCCGTTATGAGAGATTAGAAAAAATTACACAAACCTTTTCACTCAATATCTTTTATATATATATATATATATAAAAAACCCCAAAAACTTGTCTTATTTAAATTCAAGCGTTTTAATCAAAGGCAGACAACCTTTATTTACTTTCGACATTGAACGTTTCCGAAATAGCAAAGAACTTTTTCTCTGAAATACTTTTGCACAAGGAAGTCTACCCTCTCTGTCAATCTTAAGAGGGCCTTATTTAAGTCCACGGTAGAATGAGTATGTTGGGGATATCATAGACCAGGCGTGTGAGCAATGATGAAGTCTTGGAGAGGATGCAAACAAGGAGGAAGCTTATACTTAACATCAGGAAGAGGCAGATGAAATTTCTGGGACACGTAATGAGAAAAGAAGAGACTCGAGGCAATGGAGGTATGGTTCTACAGAAGGATGCTAAGGATATCATGGACTGAGCGTGTGAGCAACGATGAGGTTTTGGAGAGGATGCAAACAAGGAGAAAGCTTATACTTAACATCAGGAAGAGACAAGCTGAAATTTCTGGGGCAGGAGGGCCTGGAGAATCTGATACTCACAAGGCGAATAGAGGGAAAGGGAGACAAGAGAAAGCACCACATGACATACCTGGCAGGTTTAAGTAAGCGGATGACAGTACGTGGTCTCGGGGAGGTGGCAGAGAAACAAAACTTACTGAGAGCTACAAGGGATCGGAGGAAGTGGAGGAGAGCCATGATCGCCTACGTTCTGAAGGGACACAGCACATAAAAAGAAATAAAAAAAATCTGTCTTGCTCTACAGCTCAACAACATGGACACTGACAAAACACCAAGAAGCATATCTTGACGGAACATACACAATGATGTTACGAGTTGCATTGGACATAAGCTGGAAGAAACACCCAACAAAGAAACGTCTTTATGGACACCTTCCTCCTATCTCAGTTTCGCTAAGAAAGAGAAGGTTTCGGCTAGCTGGTCACTCTTGGAAAAGTAAGTCAGAACTTGTGAATGACACCCTCCTATGGAACCCATTGCACGGCAAAAGATCGGTTGGTAGACCTCATCACACCTACATTGATCAACTTGTAGATGACTCTGGATGCCATCTGGAGGACCTGCCGAGAGCGATGTCTGACAGAGATGGATGGAAGGAACGAGACAGGAGAATCCGAGAAGAATTCTCGACATGATATATAAGCGGAAGAAGGCAGGTACTTGCTGAAGGTGTACAACGAACCGACCGTTTTTAACGATGGATCGTATGTATGAGTTCCTCTTGAGATCTGTGGCTAATTTATGCCCCAATACGCGTCCAAGGTGAAGGTCTCCTTCAGAGAAAACCCGCTCGTCGCAATAGGCGAAAATTCAACGTCTGCTTTGTGATGATGGAACGTTACTAGTATGTAATTTCAGCTATCGAATGTAATCGGCCAGTTTTTCCCCTATTGAGATGTTAGAGCCAGGTCAGAGGCGAGATCAACTACCAGACTCTGGTCATCTAGATTTTGGAGGGTGGAAAGCGTGACACTGAAATCTGCATTAGAGTCGCCAAATATGCCTTCCAAAAGCTAAACAATGTATTAAGAAACAGGAAAATCACATTAGAAACAAATAAGAGCGTGCTGAAATGTTATGTAATATCAATCCTCTTATATGGCGATGAGTGCTGGACAATTTCGACACAGATGAATAGAAAACTATAGGCAACGAAAATGTGGTTCTACAGAAGGATGTTGAGAATGTTATGGACGGAACGTATAATCAAATGTGAGCCGTAAGAAAAAAAAAAAGCATTTATACTCAGAATCGGACAGAGCTGAAAAATTCTATGACTTATAACGAGGAAGAAAACTTGAGAATTTAGCACCCACAGCAAATATCGAAGTCAAAAAGGTGCAGGTGCGGCCGTGGACCATCTACTGCTAAACGAGCTTGTGTTACAATATTATATATATATATATATATATATATATATATATATATATATATATATATATATACAGTAACAGCCGTGCCTAAAATGTATATACACTAAAAAAGGCTCAATACAAACATCCAAAATCGAAAATGCAGGGCAAAATATTTACGAAAAGACTAAAAAGCAGCCTCCCTTGCTATCCGCAAGGTATCCTCAAAGGCAAGTAGATATATATATATATATATATATATATATATATATATATATATATATATATATATATATATATATATATGATAAAATATAGATTTATGCTATATTTATGGACTCAGTATCGCGGATAGAGCGTATATAAATATAAAAGTGAACATTGAAGTCAACTCTCAGGGGGTGACAGGCTGTTTCATGCTAAACGCAATCGTCAGGCCATGTGCGTTTGCATTTTTGCTCGCAGTGGATAAATTGTCGTCTAAAATGACGCCAAAATGAAAATAACATGACATCACATTTTCACAGAGATAAACAGGCGGCGATGGATAAATCGTC
>CAHIKZ030000495.1:0-107500 GCA_903632075.3 Acanthosepion pharaonis
TCCAAAATTACAGTAATATCCTAGCAACTGTGCCTCATGCTAAGATTACAAAAATAAATTCTCTACAAATGCTTTGCAGTAAGTTACTTAAAAAGAAACAAACTTTTTTTTTAAATCAAGCAAATGTATTTTTAATGGTTTCAACACTCCGGAAATTTTAATGACTCACACAAGACCAGAAACATGTTTCAGAGAAGTTTTTAAATTTATATCAGATTCTTTTTTAGGAGTGGTGACAAAAACCTTTGCAGTTAGTGACATCTTTAGGCTAAATGAATGATGTTGGTTTGGGGGATTGATTTTTATTTTTTAAGCAGACTGTAGTTTTATTTGATATCACCTCCATTTACAGAAAAGGAAGCCTAAAAATCATTCTATAAATTTTACTACAAAGTATTCTACATCTGTTTGGACACACACACACACACACACACACACACACACACATATGTTAATTTCCTGATTTTGATGAAGTCATTGTACCATAGTATCATTCTTTGGGACCTCTCAATAATTATAATGGTTGAAACTTTTGGGTCCTTGCAGCATACTGATAGTCCATATTCATTGAGATTTTATGGTTGTTGATCAAACTGTAGTACCTGTTTTTAGAATTTATACAAAGAATATCTAAAGATTTCATGAATTAGAATTATTCTAGAAATCTTTTATGTAAAATATTTATATATTTTTTCTTAAAATTCACCTAAAACATGACTACATATAAAGTTGGTTTTTAAAATATATCTGAATAATTTTGCTGAGGCCATGTATATTAATAAAAACAGGGAAAAGCTGATCTAACTGTTGCATTTCACAGAATGTACAACACTAATAGGAAAGACCTTGTTAAAACATTCAAGCAAAATTTAGATGATTTTTTTTTTGTGATTTAAACAAAGCCTTGTATGTCTAAATGTAAGAGTTTAATGGCAGACTATAGTCCTATAGATGAACTCTTCATCAGTCTGGTATTATGGAAGTTTGTTTTTTTTTTTAATTTTTCTCCTGCAATGGGAGAAGTGCCATCTTAAAACACATATGTTGATTAAATGGGGCTTTTATTATAATTTAAACCCAGAATATGGCTTTGAGTTCTGTGTAAAGATGAATAAAGATTCAGAACTGATCATAACAAAAAGTTAACAAGATCTAGCCATAAGAAAAGATTAAATATCTTTCAGATTTTAAAGCTTCGGGGGAAGGAAGAAGATAAAGGTTTACAAAATTCTATTCTACTTTTAAAAATGTCAGATTTGGAAAATGAGCAGGGAACAGCAAACTGGAATTTGACGGTTAACATATTAATCTATAAAAATAAGTAATTTTCACTTGGTGTTAAGTAAGTTGCCATAGTAGCTTTAACTATTTTTTATTTCTGCATATTTCTTTTAATCTTGTTTAAATCAAATTATATCAAAGAATTTGTGGCCATTGCTTTTACAATAAATTGTGAATATGATCATTGTTGCTTGATCAGGCCTTTTTGTTCAATTTAAAAAGTCAATACATTTAAAAAAAATATAGCCATATTTGTTAAAAAGGAGTATTAAAAAGGAGGAAAGACAGCCATCAGTAATATTGTATAAGTAGTGAGTGAGGGAGAATAAACAGCAAAGGGGTGGTTGCTGTTATCATCACCTCAAAACTACTATAAATTAAAAGAAAATCAAGCAGTCACTATTGTTAAAATACTGTGACCAACACACTAATCAAATGACTTTCTTAAAATGTTACTTTCAAGTGAGCATCTATTAAAAGAAACATGTAATTGGCATCTCTACCTATTTTGTTTATTTCCATTTCATCAGTTTACATGGTTTCTGTTTTCGTGTTATTTGCTCTTTGCTTATCCATTAATTATAATAAATAATTGCCCTACCTGCTATGTTAATCTCATTATTAATGTTAATAAATTGCCTAAATTTATCCCTGACTTTTTTTTTTTTTTGCATGTGTATGTAGAAAAATGCATTTTATTTCCACATTTTCTAAATATTTTTACCTGTTATGACAACTAGATGAAATTATACAAAATAACTTGAAAAAAAATTATCTTTGTAAATTCAAAATGATTTAAATTGTTATAAATATTTACCTTAGCTCTCACTCACTTGTTACAGCCAATTCACCATTTATTAGTTTGCATATTTGTTTTCGAGTTAATATTTTAATCCCCCCCCCCTTAAAGTTTTTGCTGCTGATTTTTTTTTTTTATTTCCATTTGGGGGAAAAGGAAAAATTGTGCTGGTCACATTTTAAGGAAAAAAAAAAAAATGACATTAAAACTTGATGATTTTCATGGAATTTTTTGAGGTGTTTTGTCTGCACACCTCAAGGAATTTGTTAAAAAAAAAAAATGATTTGTGTGACAATGATTTAAAAAGAAAAATAATAATACTACAGGTGTAGTAAAAGTGTCCCCCCCCATTCATCAAAATAGATCAAATTTCTCTTTATTTTGGTCCTTTACATTATTGATATTGAATAAAACGGTATTGTGTAATACTGGTTACCTCAAAAGAAAGTCCTCCAGATTATCAATATTATTGCACAATATTTTATATTATTTTCTTCAACATGATATATGGCTGAAATTGTGCAATATTACTCCTTAACCTAAAGTTGTTTTTTCTAATAGACTCTAATGATGTAGAGGGACCATAAAACGATGAATAAGCTGTATGTATGTATGTATGTATGTCTGTCTGCGTGTCTCGTTCCTTTTGAACAAATTAAGAAATATTTCTACTCAGGGTGCAATAAGTTCTGGATATATGTGGTTTCGGGGAAATTAAAGAATTTATCATTTTTGTGTTGGAGCCAGGTCAGTTGGTTTGTATATGTAACAATCCCTTTTATTCTGCAGATGAAAGTTCATTTAAATGAACATTAAAATTGTATAATGAAAGCTCTGATAAATGATACACACATTTACATATATCTACTGCAGCATTTCAGTACACACATACAATTTCAGTTTTTCAGAAATTATAAATAAACAATTTCGAGTTTAAGTAATCTTGAAAATTGCAAGATTTTAAATAAAACAAAAAAATGAATGCTGCATGAGTCTGCGCGCTATTTGAGAAATAGCTTGAATGTATAAAAATATGAGGGTAGTAGGGGCAGAATTAAAATAAAAAAAAAAGCAGCATATTTGCATCTAAAATATAAATATCCCTCTTACCTTCCATCCACTAAAGTTCTCGAAATTTTAGGCAAATTCCGAAATCATTGTTTTCAAACTGCAAAAAAGAAAAAAACCTCCACCTTCAGCCCAGTTAAATTCAGGGCCCATCACGAGTACTTGGAAAAAAAAAATGTAACATTGTGTGGCTGCCATGCAGAGGGATATGAGACAAGAAAACTAGTTTATTAATTTTCTTCCTTCCTAAAAGGACAATTTAAGTGAGAATCCTACAAATAAAAAATGCTTTGTAAATATTTTGGTACTGATGCTATTGGTCTGCTCTTTGTAAATGGCTATCACCCTCTACATGGTATGACTGAGGCAGTAATTTCTACTACTGCCTCTTAAACCTCTTCCATAGACTTATTTCCTATTCTGCTGGTATCCTAACTTCCCAAACACCATTTATAAACACAAACACATGCACACAAATTTGAAAAATGTACTCCCCCTAACCTCCAATTTATTAACCATCAGATCTTAAAAATAAGTTTCTTACTGGAATTTTTTAAAATTTCCAGCTAACTTTTTTTTGTGGCTACATTATATTTACTAAATAAAGAAAATAACAGCTACAGGTGGTGTTTTTTGTGGTGGGGGGGACAAGATTATGTTTCCATTTTCTACCTGAAACTCATAAGATTTCGTTTTTCCTAATATGAATATTTATACATTACATAGTTTAATGAAATATTATTTCTGATTTAATCTGTAGCTGTTTTTAATTTCTTTAAATGATCATCTGCTTTTTAATGTCTTCAATTCATAATGGATACAAAAGTTGTACAAATTCTGCTCAAATACTAAAAGAGCAAGTCTTGCAGACAACTATTATTTTTTTTTCCTTTCTCTGTCTCATTATTTTAATCCTATTTTTGGTTAGTACTCTAACCTATATAGCAGTAGTGGAGTTGTCATTAAATTTTGAGAGTGATATGCTAATGTTTTTTTGTTCTTCTTTTTAATAAAAACAAGAGAAAACGTCTCGCAAAAAAGCTGCTGTTATATAGTTTCTTTAAAAATAATGATACAAGGAAAAATTATCCTAGAATTCCTTTCCTTTTGAAATAAATACACAACATTTAAAATAAATCATCCTCTAGACAGAATCAACCTATACAAAAACAATCTACTATTCCCCCCACCTCCTTCAAAAAAAAAAAAATCTCTTCATCTGCTCTCTAGTATTCAGTTACCTATATTTTCAATGAATAATTTTTTACTGAAAAACAAGGAACTCGAATGCATTATTTTTCATGTTTTGGATTTTCAAGAGTTTAAAATCACAAAAGAACATTCAAAATTTGTGCTGTATTGCCACTGTATAGCATTGTTTGTATTACATCTTATTACTGTAACATGAACCTGTGAATAAACATGTCTTCTTGTAACACAGTTATAGCTTTTTTTTTTTTCTTTTTTTTAAATTTTTTTCAGAACTTAGTCTATTCATAAATAAATGATTAGTATTTATATATAACAGCGATGATATACTGGAAGACCTAAGTACATCCATTTTCATAATGCTACCAAAGAAGCCAAGGTGGGAACAGGTGTGAACTCCATCATACAATCAACCTAATGAGCCATATGACAAAACTTATCTGAATTCGGATGACTAGAGTGTGCAGCAGAATTAGACCAGAAATAGCACAATTTTGGTAAAGATATTGGAACATATAATTCAGAGCATAAATATTGAATTCTATCAAAAAGAGCAAATCAAATGCAAACAGATGTATACCTGTTTTATGGATTATGCGAACCTATTTGATAAAATATGTCAGAGAACTGTTCAGGGAAGAATATTAGAATAATCCACATCTTATACATCGATCAAACCACCTTCATACAGATAGAAAATGAATGGTCATAAAACAAGGATGTGTCTTCACACTGGACTTATTCAACCTATACAGTGAGGCAATTCTGAGAGATGTCCTACCAGAATTCATTATGGGCAGCCACAATTTTAAGATATGCAAATGAGTGTTGATAGTATGGAAAAGAATCTACAGGAACTCTTACAGAAGGTAGAAAAGAAAAGTCTAAACATCAATTTCAAGAAGACAGAATGGAACAACTCAGCATGCAAATTGGAGATACCAAAATCAAGCAAATACAAAACTTTTAATATCTGGGAAGGGTTTTAATAGGATGGAAATTATAGCATTGATAGTGAAAGACGCTTTCCTAAAGCTAAGCAAGGTATTAAAAACAGGAAAATTTAATTAGAAACAAAGAAAAGAATACCGAACTGTTATGTCAGTCAGTCCTAAGTGAATGCTGGACAATCTTCTCACAGCTGAAGAGACTTTAGGCAACAGGAATGTGATTCTACAGAAGGACGCTGAGAATACCATGGACTGAACATGTGAGCAACAACAAAGTCTTAGAGAAAGTGGAAACAAAAAGGACACTTATACATACAATCAGAAAGAGACAGTTGAAATTTGTAGGGCACATAATGAGGAAAGAGGGTTTAGAAAATTTGATACTCACAGGATATTGAAGGCAAAAG
This sequence comes from Acanthosepion pharaonis, assembly GCA_903632075.3. Classification (NCBI taxonomy): domain Eukaryota; kingdom Metazoa; phylum Mollusca; class Cephalopoda; order Sepiida; family Sepiidae; genus Acanthosepion; species Acanthosepion pharaonis. The sequence goes on from CAHIKZ030000495.1 coordinate 5,715, forward strand.
GAAAACTGCATAACCTACCAAATGAGCTTGTGTAAATGGTTGGCAGAACAGGGTTTAGGAGAGAGAGCAAAAAGAGAATATTTACTAAAAGCTGCAAAGGATATGAAATTGTGGAGAGCCATAATCACCAATGTTCTGAAGGGACATGACACAGATGATTAGTATTTTCCAAAATAGTAAAAAAAGAAAAGGGTCTAAAATGTTTTGTGATTAGAGTTTTAAGTTATTGCATTGTCTTCATTTTTCAGGCTAAATGCAGGTTTTATGTTTGGGCATTTCATTGTAATGTTATGAACTGTCAATTTTGAATCTGGAGAGACAATGAACACTATCGTTATTGAAAAAAAATTGTAAAGGGACATAACTTTTAATTATCATACTAATATCTCTTGCGATATGTAACTCATTAATACTTTTTGCTGTACTAAGATGTGACTTAAATTCTACAAAGTAAAGCATATATTTAAACTGGAAAGATCACTTGTGTGTTGAGTGATTAGCTTTCAGATACAATGGATCTAATTTATTCTTGTTCTTAGCTTATCTAAAATACTAATGTTAATGTCAGTAATATTTAATAAGGCATACTGGCTTATTTTCTTGTAGTTTATCCCTACTTTTGGTTTTTATGCTTAAATGTGAACCAGTTTTAAATTCATAAAAGTAATAAATGATTATATATCCAAAATAAAAACGTTCATTTCAGGTCAAAAAAATGGGTTTTTTTTTTTAATAACAAAAATGGTGAGTGAGTTTGCTGAGCAGAAAGTAGAACAAGTTTTTTTCTTTTAAATCAGTTCACGTTTCATCCTAATCAAAGCCACTAAGATACAGAGAGCTACTGAGTGTGAAAGAATATAAGAAAAAAAGGAAAACATTAAGGAGTGAAAACAGTAAAAGAACAAATTAAGAAAACAAGATAATTGACATTGCATTTAAATCTTCAAGGAAAAGTAACTACTATATTGGCAATGATTTATGGCATGTCAACTCTGGGAGGATGAAAGATTTTTGTAGGTGGCAATGACTCATACAAATGATAAACTAATCAATTGCATCATCATCTCTATGATGGTGGCAATAGCTGTGGAAAAAAAAACAAAACTTTTTAACCTCTACCTATTAGTGTTAATTTAAAATTTTGATCAGAAACAGTTCCTTAAGGAACATGTAAATTCATAAGTAATATTGGTTCTCTGTAACTTGGATCTTGCAGAGTTATTGTTGATAAGGTTAGCAGTTTTAAATTTTCTATAGATAATTTAATTTTCTTGTTTTTGTCAACTGTTGTATATTTCTTTATAATGTTTCTAAGGGAAGATACATCCTGCTTATAATTACCGTAAATTTGATTTTTATAGAAAATGTTAATGTTAGTGTTGCTATTGATTACCTTATACATACATAAAAAAATTCATACATTCAGTTAAAAATAAAGTCATCCTTGATAATGGCTAAAGGTATAGCTGAAAGTGTTTGAACATACAGAACATTCAGTCAATTTCTACATAGTTTATGTCCAGAAAAGATAAAAAAATTATAAAGAACACAATAAAAATTAAATAAAAACGTAACTGCAGTTCCTTGTCAGTCATTTTTAACAAAACTTGTATAAAGGAGGGATTGCTGCCGAAATATATGTATATATGTAAGAAGTGCTGATCAACAACATATTCCTCACCAAAATCTGATTGAGCATTTAGTTAGCTTTTGAGTGGAGCGGAGTGCTGAAAACTTATTAGCCTAACCTACTTCCCAAAACATGATCAAATATTAGAATGTATTTTAGAATCCCATCTTGGTCAAGCTTAGAGGTTTTGGTCACCAGTAATAATTTTCATACCTAAATGAAGGCTCTTATATTTAATCCATATTTTAATTTTTTTTTTTTTTAAATTGAGCACCACATAATACATAAATCAGTTATGATTCCATGAATTATATTTTGCTTGTAATTTTAATAAGTCTTATTTTTTATAAACATGTTCATCCATTTGCATGATTTAAATTACTCTGGTTTTAAATACAATTTTACTACATTAGGAAAAAAAAATATAAGTTTTATTTTCAGCTGACTTCTCTAAACTTTTAGAATGAGTTTATCTGTCAAATTCCATTCCTTTGTTTGTCATACATTGATCATGAAATAATTTCCAAGATTATATTTTGCAGTTCAGTATGTTCAGTAAATATACATGCTAAAATTCTTAATACAATTCGAATCTTTTTGTTCTTCCCACAAAAGTGTTTATTTGTTGGTTGTTTGAACTAGAATTTTATAAAAAAACTGTACTATTTTGGTACTCAGCTGCTCTAGCGGCCACAAGGTGGAAGAAATTGCTGAGGCAGATGAAAGCCTATTTTTCTCTATTAAATTTCTTGCAAATTCTGATCTCTTTCTAAATTCTTCTATTTAGTTACAAATTTCAAAAAACATGCCACTGTTCTATCATCACAATGGATTTCTTGATAGAGAAAATAAACATAAAAACTTTTCTCTGTGTCTTGCAGACAACATTTTTCATTTGTGAAGATCACTATATTGTTCTACTACTAATAAAAAAAAATTGCCTCTGATTCTTCTATGTGGCATGTTTCTTCAGGATGTAAGCAATTATATCTCTCCATAACTTCCTATCCTTTCTAGCTCTTGGTAAGTTTTCTCATCTCTCTCTCCCTGTTCTGTCATCCAATTACGCCTGCTTGTTAGGTGGGATACTAACTGCTTTACTGTCTCTCTTGCCTTCAATATAACCTATGAGTGTCAGATTCTCCAGGCCCTAATTATGTGTCCTAGAAATTCCAATTGTCTCTTTCTGATTCTAAGTATGTTTCAGTTTTCTTTAAAACTTCATTACTCAGTCCAGGGGATTCTCAACATCCTTCTGCAGATCAACATTTCTGTTGCCTCAAGTCTTTTCTTCAACTATGAGGAAATTGTCTAACATTTACTGATATTACATAACACTTTAATACTCTTTCTTTATTTTCCCTTTTCAGAAAGAACAATACAAATGCTACTGATGAGCCAATACAAAAACTTCATTATTTACAATGTTACCAATTGGTTTAACATGTATGTAGCTAAATGCAATACACACAGGTTTTTAGCAGTTTTTTTTCCAATTTTATTTACATTTTCTCAGCTCAGGAATGAGAGGATAGCTTGTAACAATAATTATATATTTTTCATACCATTTTATGCCATTTTGGTTTCCAACCACTTCTGATGGTCTTCTACATAATGTGTCTTCTCGGGATATGGAAGATCATTGCTCTCCACAATCTCCTATCCCTTATAACAACTTTTATCCCTCTGACAAACCTCCGGCGCCCAATTCTAACATCCATTCACAAAAGCTTGTCTGGTAAGTCATCTACTGCCTTCCCTGTTCTCATTATGTCATGGTAGTGTCAAATTCTCCATACTCTCCTTCCTCATTATGTGTCCAAGAAATTTCAGCTATCTCTGATTCTGGATATAAGCGTATTTTTTGTTTCCATTTTCCTTAAGACTTTGTTGTTTACGTGTTCCATCTATAGGATTCTCAGTATCCTTCTCCAGAATCACATTTCTGTTGCCTCCAATTTTCTCTTCATCCATGAGGAGATTGTCCAGCATTCACTGTCATACAAAAGAATTGATATTATATAATCGTCTAGGAATCTTGTTTCTAATGAAATCTTTGTTTCTTACTACTTTGTTTAGCTTTGCAAATGTATCTTTTGCTCATCCAGATTTTGGTATCACATTTTCCATCCTCTGTTAAAATACTTCCCTGATGTTGACATCTCCAATTTGTAATTGATGTCTTGGAATGAAAACCATACTTGCTCTTTTCTTACAGTTGATGGTTAGTCTCTTCTGTACCCTGTCTATGAAGTTTGGAGTTTTCTTTGTGTTAGCTATCAACTACGTATCTTATATTGTTAAGATTATGCACACAGATGTTTTATTCTGGAAGAGTCTTAACTCATTTAGGATGGTCCTGCTGTAGAGGTTGAACAAATCCTATGAGGAGAAGCCATCTTTATTTTACCCACCTTTCTATTTTTGTGTACCTAATCAATTTCTTTCCTATTCATATGCAGACAGTTTGTTCCAAGTATAAGTTCTGGATTATTGTAACATCCTTCCTAAATAAATAAAGTTTTTCTAACATTTCAAATAGATCGTTGTGCCATACCTTATCAAATGCTTTTACAGTTTATAAAATATAAGTGTACATCCTTCTGCATTTGAATTGCTCTCTGATATCATCCTGATTGTAAATATAGCATTTCTTGTTCTATTGCCCTTGATAATGTCACACTGTTAATCTATTTCCAGTTTAATTCTGCTTCACACTCTATTCATCAGAATTTGGATTATTAGCTTGGTTATTTGGGTCATTAAATTTGCATTGATTTACACCTGCTTTCTTAGATAGCACTACAAAGATAAATCTACTAAGTGGTACATACCAGAAGACCTATCATATTGCATTTGTCTAAGGATGTGAGCCTTTTTATTATGATCCCACCTGATACTATTGCTTTGTTTCTGTTGATCTTGTCCAGTGCCAATCTTATTTCAGACTTTAATATTTTCAGTCCCTCAATATTCTTTTGTATTCTAGGTTTCTCTTTCTCATCATGAATTAGTTTTCTAATGTATTCACTCTTTGGTATATGTTTTTTCTTTTTCTGTTACCTGTATTTCCTCCATTGACTTTATACAACCTGTTGATGAACACATCTTTTGTCATGTTCTTTTATGCATATTTGCTTTATCTATGTTTCTCATCCTTTCTATTTCTGCAAACTTTTCATTGAGACATTCCTCTAGCCTGCCTTCATTTGTTTCTAATTAATGCATTTAGTGTTCTGTACTCTTTTCCAGTCTTTGTTGTCTTTTTCAACTAGATAATGTTATCTATCATCCACCCTTCTTGTCTCATTTGGCAACATCACAAGATAGGAGTTAGCTGCCCTGATAATTTGTAAGGAAGCAGAATCCCAAAAGCATATATTGTAGAAGTAATCTATAAAAAAAAAAAAAAAACTTTCATAAAATAGTAAATTTTACACCTTGCAAGTATTTAAAGTTTTAGTTTAAAAAAGTATTTCATTGTTTATTTCAGTAATCAACTAAAGTTCATGACAGCTATTTAACATCTGATTTTCAGTATATCTGGCTGTCAAAACAATTTTGTTCATTTAAATGACAACTGACTATTAACAGGGACATACATGTTTGAAGTAGTAATGTCATATACTCAAAATACATTCAATATGTGGAAGTGTGTACTGAAAAGTTCTTGGCCTGACCAAGAAGCTATTCCAGAAAAAGTTCTGTTTTGTCATTTGGACAGACTTGGGCAAGTAGATTGTATATTAAAATTTTAAAACATCAACTTATAACAAGTGTACAAATAAATTATTTTTGGCATAATTATCAAATTTATATGTCAAAAACAATTTAGTTTCTTGAACAGTTTATAGTTGTCTGAGTACAGCTTTGCAAAACCTTAAGCTAAATTATTTGAAGAGAAAAAAAAAAAAAAGAAGATCACTTACTCAGGGTTTCAAGTAAAGAATTCCTTAAGAACAAGCAAGAATTTAAACTTTATTATTAGGTGAAGCATTATCAATTATTGACTAGTAATCTTTCATTTTACTTCTGTTTTTTATTGCAACTATTAAATACCTTACATCTTATTCTTTGTTTCTGTTCCATCCTGCTTATTAAGAATAATAGAATAGGGGTCTGTTGTTCTATATACTATGTCCCTTCAGGATGTGAGAAATCATAGCTCTCCACAATTTTCTATACTTTGAAGTTCTTAGTAAGTCTTGCTCAATCCCTGTTTTGCCATACTCATTAGGTAAGTTATTTGCTACTCTCTTTTGTCTCTCTTGCTTTCAATGTCCTGTGAGTGTCAGATGCTCTAGGCAATCTTTCCTAATTATGTGTCCTAAAAATTTCAATTGCCACTTTCTAATTCTAAATATAAGCACCCTTTTTTGTTTTCCTTTTCCTTAAAACTTCCTTGTTACTCACATTTTCAGACCTTGGTATTCTCAGCATCCTGTAGGATCACATTTCTGTTGTCTAAAGTCTCTTCATCTGTGAGGAGATTGTCCAATATTTACTACCATAAAGGAAGACTGATATTACATACCAGTTTAACACTTTTCTTTGCTTGTAACAAATTTTCTTGTTTCTTAATAAAAAGCAATAAAAATAAATTTAATTTTAAATATGATAGGATCTGCAGAACACTGGATGCTTTCTTCCCCTCCTAATTGTAGAAGATAACATAGTTAAAGAGACGGTATAGCTGCGGCAGTTATGAGACACAGAATTTAATACTGCCTATGGAATAATAGATAGGACACTATTTCCATGGTAACAATTTCTAATTTTCATCCCTGGCAAAATAACAAGGGTATACCAGAAATATGTGAATTTTGGACAGACATCAATGGCATATTAAAATTAAGTGCCCATGGATGATGGGTCCCCAAACAAAGAAGGAAATTACATTAGTATTGAATTGAGGTGTGAATTAGTGCTGCTCAACAGTCATTAACCAAGGATTTTGTAATGCCCATTTGTAGGAGAGACTTTGTAAATCACAGATACAATAATAGTAACACCTTCAAACAATACTCCGATTAGATGCTGCCAATTCCCATATATATATATATATATATTTTTCCTTTGCCCGTCCTGTGATCTAATTATTTCAAAATGAGGTTAACTTTGCTTGCTCTCTGGCAATCCAAGTGTCAGCAGCAACACTTAATTCATTCATGACAAAGGACATCATTATTGATATTGTGGCTTCAGTTATTGTACCTTATATGAGAACTTGGATTGCAAGAGATTGATCTGATCACAGTTACATCTCTTTCAGGAAAATAATTGAGTTTATAGGTGTGTATAAGAGACTGCATAATGTTATTGATCCAGCCTGTCAGCCAAGGTGTTGTGCAAGATAGTCATGGCTCTGTCATGTGGAATGAGTTTACAAAGACTATTAATGAAACTGGAGCAAGTCTTGACAAGTGTAACATATACAGATCTTATTGCAAGACCATTTACCTCCCTTTATACTCACAACCATTTGCTCAAGCAAGACATGTTACTGCAGCATCTATTATCATGCATAAGTGACACAAAACTGATCCCAGGAAAACTTGGCTAACTTCCAAGCTCTCATACTCATAAAATTTAAACTCTATGGAGCATATCTAAGGCATATTGCAGATATCACAAAATACTTGTAGCAACTAACAGAATCAACTCAATTATTGACAACCCTGGAATGTGCCTGAATGGATATACCCATATGATGACACCAGCTCCTTGGACACATCATGCAGGTATCATTAATCAGGCAGAAGGAACAGCTGCATATTATTAGATCAATGTCTTTTGGCACTTCAATTTAACATGAAAGAAAAATCAATAAACAACAATAATTGCCAATGTTTCATCTAATAGATTCAAGATAATGCTACTAGTGTATGTAAACATTAAAAACAAAAATGGTTGCCTTAAAATATTCACAGAAAAAAACAAAACCTATATTAGATTTGAGCTTTTAGAACTAATAGTTTTTGTGGTTTAATAAGTAGTTACTTAAGAATCAAGAAAAGGAGTGCAAGTTTGTATCTTGCAAGAGGCTTATTCTTTATTCCGATTCTTGTTATTTACTAACGACCATAAAATAATCTGACAGTTACAATTAAATGCAACAGAAATAAAATGAAAAAAAAATACTTGTCAAAATTAATAAATTAATATTGAGTACACAAATTACTCATTTAAGTAATTATAAAGTAATAGTGGTAAAAATAAACCAGAAATACTTAAAAAAAAAAAAAAAAAAAAAAAAAATAATAATAATTGGAATTTTTCAAATTAAGGAAAGATTATTTATATTTTGTATACATTTATCTATAGAATACCAATGATTTGATTTTGTATGTCTGCATGTAACCAAGCATTGTAGCTAATGGCATTGAGATTAAGGTGGCATAAAAAAAAAATAAATAAAAATCCAGGGGATTTATAAGTGAAAAATAATTGTGGTTCATCATTCATACTCAACTTAAAGAAATTTCAAAAGAGTGCATTGATTGTAGCTGTAGGTATTAAGGTACACCTAAAATATGCTAACAAAGAATTAAAAAAAAATAAATGATTTATAACTGAATGATATTGTGGAATTCATGTTTGTGCTGAACTGGAAAAAAAACAATTTCTCAAATGAGGTTTCTATTAAATGCTAATATTATCATTTACTTATTTATATACAAGTCAAAAAAAAAACTGGGTGCACTAAAAATATATCCTCTTTTGCACATGATATATAGGAAGAAGGTAGGATAATCTGCAAGGGAGCAAATGCAGTGATAATCTTTTTTTATCAATGTTTTTCTCAAAAGAAAAACTTTTTGTTTCAGATGCTCAAAGACGTTCAAACTAATTGAGCTAATTTTAAGCTGCAAAGTAAAAACTGTTATCTCAACTAATATCAGCAAATGTGTGCAAATTTCTCAAGATTTAAAATACATATTAATACTATGAAGATATTTTTTTTTTTTTTTTTTAATATCACCCATGCAAAGCAGTGAAGGCACTAGGACACAAGGGGCTACTGAGCGTGGAAGAACACAAAAACAAACAACACACATAATGGAGTGAGAAGAATAGAAGACTAATCAAGACAGGAGATCACAACTGACATTGCATTTAAAGTTGGCTGGAAAGCTGGAAGATTAGTTCCATAAACAAGAAATGCAAAAAAAAAAAAAACTGTTAGTATAGAACTTATGGTTACATCTAGCCATTTCAACTGTGAATTCATGAGACCTTGCCGCCAATCTGGTACTGCACTTAAATTCATAAAATCAAGGTACCGTAGTGAAGAGTTCATCTAAACAATTACCATGAAAGCATTTACAGAAAAGGCACAGGTAAGCTACATTAGGGTGCTGAGACTGAAGCCGAGATGTCAGGATAAATGATATTGCTGATTCTTCTTTGGATTTTATCAAGAATCTCTAAATATACAGCAGGAACACCAGACCATATGTTGCTAGAATTTAAAAACAGATTCACAAAAATATCTTTTTAAAGAAAAAAAGAAAAAGAAAAATGAAATTATAAAGAAACTTATATTTCTTCTTATCATACAGTATTTTAAAAATATCTTTCATTTTTTCTCTTCCTGGCTTTGGAAAGAGAAACAAAAAAACAAGAAATAATTTTATTATCAGCATAATCCTATTTCTTGACTGATGTTAACACTTCGAAATTTGAAGAACTTTACTTTTTCTATGATTTGACGGTGAAACACCATTGTTGGTTTTTGCCGACCGGACAATAGATGTTGACCTAGGTGGGGGAATGGGACGAGCTGACATGGCAGATGAAGGAGCTGGAGGGGCATGATTAGCAGAATGAGAGAATGAAGAAGGTAAATGGGCTGGAACATGAGGTGGGGGTCTGCCATTGGTAAGCTGTGAGTAAGAATGTCTTGAAAATGTCTGTACATTTTCTATATTTACTGATGAAGATTGTTCTCCAGAATATGGCACACTTGATGAGAAATGGGATTGGCTGCCTTCAGGCCTTGATGTGGCCAAAGGAAAATCTGAATAACGAAGATTATCCATTGGCTCATAATCAAAAGACACACGGTTTCTGGCAATTGGGGTAGTAGAAGAGGGTTTGCTAGTTGGAGATTTGTCCAGGTCTTTGAAACACACTCTTTTCTGTACACTTCTTCCTTCTGAAGAGCGAACAGAGGCTGGTGAGGGTAAATAGTTAGTTTGATTATTGACCTGAGGATTGGACAAGTCTGTTTCAAGTATAGAGGGGTCAGAGTATCGTTTGTTCTGGGAATGGGTTGTTCTTGACCTGGGATAAGGGAATTGGTTAGCATTTGAGTCTGGGTTTTCACACTCAGAACTTGTCACTGCTGGAAGCACAGTTGTATAATCAGGAATAGTTTTTCTAGAGACAGAATCTTTAAATTCAGAGTGTGGAGAATTCTTTAGTTGAAAATCCTTATCTGTGTTTGTGAATGTATGCAGTTGAGAGTTTAATGTTTGTTTATCTGCATGTGATGGAATGGTTCTAGAAGGAACTTCAGGCTCTAAGACAGAATATTCTGGAGATTCTGGTGTTGTGCTAGAATGGTCAGTACTAAAAGTGGAAAATGTCCCCAGATGTGATTTAGAAACAGGAATATTTTTTGAATGAACAAGAACAACAGTGTCAAATGATGTTGATGGATAAGAAACTTTTTCAGACTGGTTTTTGTTAACTGATTGCTTATTGTTGTTAACTGACTGGTTTCCTTGTTGCCCAGAACTTGTTCTTCCTTTTGAATTACTTTCACCTGAAGATAAACACTTAAAAGCAGAATTGCTTGTCTGCCGAAGCTGGGGTTTGGCAGGGATTGGAGGTTTGGTCAGTGCATTATAAGAGGAAGAAGAAAAAGTTTCAGATTGGTTGTTTTGGCTACTAAAAGTACTGAGTTGAGATGAAGAAAGACAAGTTAATATTTGTTGCGTGCCTTTACTCCATCCTGAAGGTGCTGGTGATACAGGAAGAGGATTGTTATTTGTCAAATCTGAATGCCCATCAGTCAAAGGAATTTTGTTCTGGCTACCTGCCAAACTATTTGTAGATTTTCCTATTGAAGAACAGGATGAAAATTGATTGGTAGCACTAGACATGGGCAGATCTGACTGCTTTTCTGTAGTATTCACCCACAAACCTCCTCCAAGGTGAGATTCTTTTTTAACAGCATTGTTTGGATAGATTGCAGGAGACTTCCCTACATTTGGAGAACTACTTCTGTATAATGAATTTGGAGAGTGTTCTCTGTATACTATTGGTGACCGACAGCTACTGTTACTAGCATAAGTACCAGAGCTTTTATCAGATGGACTAGGGGTATGCCTACATGTGATCATATCACCTGTGTGACTACAGGCAGGGCTTGCTCGCCTGGAAGAATTGGCTGAACTTGAAGAGTATGAACTATGGCTATGGCCATCAGGACTTGATTTCATTCTTTGCTGGATCTGTTCTGACCGAAGTATGTGGGTCTTCTTTTGCGACTGAACAAAACTGGCTTTCTGAAGTTGTTCAACTGCTTCTCGTTGGGGTGCAACATCAGCCAAAATTTTTTGGGCAATTTCTTCAGGGTTTAAAACAGAAGCAGAACTTGGTACCTTCTGTTGCTCACCATTTCCTCCAACTCTCTTAAAAAGGGAATTTGATGAAGAAAACACAGGTCTTGGATTTTTAGGACTCTGAGAAACAGTTGAAAAAATTCCGCTGTCACTTTTATTAAACTTGGAAGCAAGTAAACTGATCCTAGAGCTTCCAGATGTGCAACTTGGGGACAATCTGTCAAAAGGTTTGTCCGAAAATGTTTCTTCATTGGAGGAGCTGTGAGCATCGCCTAGTTCCCTTTTGTCTCTCCAGATTTGCTTTTGAATAAAATGGTGGGTAGAATCAGCTCTAGGACTTTCTTTATCACTGCATGAATCATCCATAGAATAAGATTTGATCAATCTTTTCATGTAGGAGGGAGCTTTTTGAAATGAATCAGTAGATCCACCTGAAATACAAAAATAAACATTTAAACACAGTGCAAAAAAGATTTGTTGTACAAATAGTTTATATATATATATATATATATATAATAATAATAAAGAAAGATTGTCCACATATGCTTCTTATAATATGCATGTTTCGTTAAAAATGACAGACTACTACGGTTAAGCTTTTTATTTAATTTTTCTTGTGTTCTAACAAGAGCTTTCTTTTCTGGACAAAGAGTGTGTAAGAACTGTCCAAATGTTTTATATTTCCGAGTATGTCTTAGTGTGTGGTAGGGATGTTTTTAATTTCCAAATACAGTTAGCACATTGTGGCTTTGTTCGTAGTTAATATTGTTAAGAGTTGGCTTTTTCTTTTTTATTATTACACATACACAGAATGCACACACTCAATTAAGCTGAAAAATCAAATCATCCTTGATAATGGCTAAAGGTATAGCTGAAAGCGCTCAGAAATATAAAACATTTGGACAGTTCTTACACTCTTTGTCCAGAAAAGAAAGCTCTTGTTAGAACACAAGAAAAATTAATTAAAAAGCTTAACCATAGTACCTTGTCTGTCGTTTTTAATGAAACATGCATAAAGGAAGGATTGCTGCCTAAATATACAACTATTCTTATATGTAGATATGATAGGCTGGTGAAATAAATTTGAGAGTTAAAAAAAAAGAAAAATAACAACAAAAATAATAATATTGATAATAAAAATAATATGTATTGCATATTAGTAAACCTTTTAACCAGATGAGAAAGCCTCATGATGAAAAAAAAATATTTTACAGTATAAAAAGATGATTTTTCAACATAATTTTATAAATGCACTTGATTCTATAGTGAATATTAATCACATAAATTGAACATTATACAGTGAAGTTTTCTGATCTACATTCAGCTAATAACTGTTTGTACAGACTTATTTATTGATCCACTCTTAGTTAACTTGTAATATCTTTTTAATTTAAATTAAGGTCATGAACAGACTTTTATTGACTCTAAAGCTTATAATTCAAATGCAAATTAAAAGGTAAAAAACAAATGTTTCTTGAAAATTGAGTTTTGCTTCGGTGAAACTTTCAATTGGTTTAACTCAAAATCTACTTGTGAATAAAATATCTGAAAACCAGACAAAAAATACCTTACCATGGAACAGGTTATGATTAAATTTTCTACAGAAGTAATGGCCTGTGAGTCATAACTGTGTACATTACTTATGGCAAAGTATTATTCTGTTGGTTTAGTAAATACAATAAATAGAATATACATGAATAGCAACATAATAAAAAATTCTTGCCTATATCAGTTAAAGATCATCAAATTGTAAAAGGGAGTAAACTGCTTAATATTAATAATACTTTCTTCAAAGAACATTAACTATTGTAACATCAAATTCTTACAAAGCAATAATACCTACATTAAATACAGAAATACAATGCATTAAAATATGAGTTCAGCAAGCCAAGCAGAGATGTCAAGTGCATGTGGGAGACATTGATCATAAATGAATAAACAATGAATTTGAGGCTCTATAAACATGCCTCAAAATTGAGAAGGTTCATGAAATCCACATTTGGTCAGGGAAGGACAATTCCAAGTCAACAAATGTGATGTACATAGAGGAATCACATGCTCCTTCAGAACAAGGTTCTAAAATTCCAAAATACACAACATTTCTGAAAAAGGCTAGAAAGTATAACTGCTGAAAGATTGTCATAAAAAAAATAACAGATAAGAAAATTTGACTGAACAAACATAATTATTACAATTATCTATCAAATATGAAACAAAGAAATATTTTGTGCAACTTTGATAAATTAGAGTAGAAATTTTATAAAGTTTATTATTTTCATAAGATTTCAGTGTTGGAAACTGTAACAGAAATATGTTTGAAAATATAACAATAGTCAAACATTACTAATTACCTATGTATTAGTATTATGGTTTCCCTGCTATTATGATCATAACTTGTTATTTTGTTATCATTTTTTTTTTTTAAATCAATTCACTCCAAGCAAGGCAATATTGCCACTAAGATACAAAGGATACTGAAAGAAAAGGAAAAGACTTTAGAACCCAGAAACCCAATCCTAAGCAAGAAACAAGAGATAAAACTCTACTCCTGTTCAAAAGATGGAGATGAGTGTGAACCAGACAATAGGCAAAACTGTTTTCTTTTTTTCTGACTTACAAGTGTGTTGAAAAATTCTTATCCCCCCCCCCCCCGTTTCCCAAATTCCATATTATTATGTTTGGTCATGGAAATATTGATTTTAGGAAGTGTCATCCTCTTATATTCCATATTTTGGTATTTTTACTATAGCAAAGTTTCAATGCCAATGTGGAAGATAATTCAAGGATTAAAGAAGTCAGTATAAGACAAAGATTTCAAAATAAATCATTTGATAAGTGTTTTCACTTTTTCATTATTATTTTTATTATTTTACTAGTTTTGCTCCATCTTATTTTTGTTTTTTATTATAACACTCTTGGACAATAAAATCCTTTAATGCTAGAGTTAACAATTACCTACTGTTTGTTTTTTTTTGTTACTTTCTGATGAAGCATTTTCAATATAGCAAAATGATAGCCTAGATAATCAGAGGAGAGGACTACAGATTGTGCTCGTCTAGATTTCCATGGGAATGATAGTTAAGGTGACATCTATGAAAAACGGGCTTCTGTGATGTGGGATGCAAGTTCAAATCACAGCAGAAAAAATGATCTGTCAACAACAAATAGCCTAAGAGAAAGAAAACCTTAAACAAAAATAAACCCTTTCTCCAAACACTTTCATACAAAGTATGACAGCAATATAGTTATCAGAAAGAACTATTCTACTACCTACTGATAGCCATTATTAGTTTTCAAAATTTGCCTTCCTTAAGATATTGTTCAGCTGATGTATGTATGTGTGTATGTAGAGAATTCACTTCACTCAATAAATATAAACATCTAAATAAAAGAATTGATATAGATTTTTATGTTTATTTTTTCATGTACCTAATTTTTATCTTTATTTTTTAATATTTTTTTGTTAATTAGATTTCAGAAAACTGATTATTCTTGGGAAGGCACTTGTGTCCTAATTTTCTTTCTGGAGAACCTCTTAATCTAATTAGTAAATCTAAGTTCATAATTCTCTCATATTTCCTTGTACAAAATATAACTTGCCTATTTTTAAAATATGCCAAGAAAGTTAGATATAAAAATGTATGTAAATGTTCAGTATACACACATGCATACATATAAAAACTGCCCAAAGGAAATGAGTCTTAAAAGATCCAAAGTTATTTCCTTAATTACTTCATTCTTTTGACTTGTTCAAAGTGAACAGGTAAATTCTACTAGTGGAATCTTGAAAGGGTAGTATTTATTAAAGTTTGAAATTCTCACCTGTTTTCTGGCCCATCTGACTATCTTGAGAAGCAATGTTGGGAGTGCTTTGGGAATTTGTTAAATGAAGGAGATTAGATAATTCGTCAGGACTACTCGTGCTGCTTATTGACATGCAACTTTCTGGACTCGTTGCTGGACTGCGCAAAAAGCAGTTTTCAGGTGGATACATGGCTTTGATGCGGTTTTGATGGGAGAGACAAAGTGAAGGGTTTGGAGGAGGAATTTTGGATGCTTTATAATGAGTACTGCTTTTACCAACTAGACCACCCTGCATAGAAACAAAAGACAAAATATTATATGGTTATAGTAATCAACAATGGAAAACAGAATAAATAATAGATTCCAACCAAAATTGAAGTTCCCATTTCTGATAGAAGTTGGCAAATCACATTCAGCACTTTATCAATTTCATCTATTGTGAGAAAATTTTGCATTTATTTAGCAACAGTTTTATTTTAGCAGGTTGCAATTGCTTTTATTCACCAAGTGAGCAAAATGTTAATGTAATTTTTCTTAGAAATGTAAATTAATTCTGTAGAAATGCTGGATTTTTAATTATCTTTATTAATATTTTTGTCAGTATTCTAAATGGTCAAATCTTATTTATTTATAATGGAGCTAAAAGTGATGTATGCATGGACAAAAAGTAAGAATGACCTGCCCCAAGGATGGGCTCATTTCAGTGAAGACTATATGACAGTCTTTCAAATATACAGTACACATAAGTTAGAAATACTGCAATTATTATAAGTATCCTTTAGGTGGTTACTTTTAGCTTGTTTCTAAATTTTACTATGTGTAATACAGCTGTTTCTTTTGCAGAAAAAGCTTTATTGGATAATTTAATTAACAGTAGTTTTTGAGTGACAGTTCAATACCAAAGTTAAGCAAAGTCAAGCTTGGACAGTACTTCACTGGAGGACTGCTTGGTAACAACAACAACAACCTACAGTCTGAAATATGTTTTGGTTTTAAATAACCCACAAAGGATTAATGAGCCATAAAAAATACAAATGAAGCAATCAATTTTGATTGATTGATTGATTGATTTGTTTTCTATGGCTTATCAACTCATTGCAGGTTAATAAAAAAAATAAAAATAAAATATTTTTAAATTGTAATAATTTGGGGGGGGGGAGATAATAATGGTTAAGTGATACAAGTCTTACTAATTAACCCATAGCTGGGGGTAGAAGAGGTAGATTCTTACCTTTTGCAAAGGTATTTGCACATAAGTGACTATAACAAAACCAACAGGAATTGAAACTACTCTTTGATTAAAAATTCTGAGCCATTATCCATTACACCACCTGTACATCCAATCTTACAGTACCTGTTATTCTCAAGTGGTCACCCAACTAAGTACTGACTAAGCTTGACTTTGGTGATTGTACAAGAACTGGTTCTTCAATGTGATGTGGCTATAAGCCCCAATCAATTTTGAATGACAGAAAGTGGCAGACACTAATGTGTCAGGTATTTTAGTATCCATGTAGAGAAACAATTTTCAATTTGCTACATACACATGGTCCTATATCAATGATTTTGTACACATGTACCTATTTATATATGCACACAAACACACACACACACATTTATAACTATGTATCTATAAACGATTTTCTATCCAACCTGGAAAAGAATAATAAAAAAAATAATTAAAATCTCAATCTGAAGAGAAATATAATTTTGCAGATATCCTGCCTGTATGTTTTTTTTTATTTCAGTCTTTTACCTGTTGCATAAGATGTTGTCGATTAAGATTTCTCATTTTTTCCATTTCTGCAGGATTAAACAAGGACTTTTTTTTAGCACGTGGTGATAATGGAGGTGTGCCAGCTAAATTAGACAATGTGGAGGCTGATGTGGTTGTGGTGTTGGAACTATGGGAAGAAGACAAACTCTCCAAAGAACTGGAACTGTCTAAGGCAAGACTCTTGGGAGCTTCTTGCGTATCTGGTAAAAGAAAAAATTAAAATCATTTATATACGAGTAAAAATATCTTACTTTTCATAATGAACCATGGTAATGAAATGTAATAAATTTAATAAGCTTCTTTTCTTTAAGATTGAGAGATTTAAAAACAGGTTTTGCCATGAAGTATAATTAATGTAAATTGTGTAAAATAGTCCATTAATAACAGTATCAAATAAATATATATTCAAATTAAAAAAAAAAAAAATCACCCTTTTCTCTATCAGTAAACATTATTTAGTAACAAATACATTGGGGCGGGGGGGACTTACCAAAAACAGCTACCAATGACTGCAGAGCAAACTGAAGATGACGCTTAGTGGCTTGTTTGCCTAATCTCAATGTGACATCATCACGACCAACATCAAGTAAATCAAATCCTTAGATAAAAAAAAAAGTATAGTTATTAAATTTAACCAATGAACAAACATTATGCTTTTTCTAATCAATATTTTTTAATTTTTTGCACTCTAAAGAATTATAAATGTTTAGTAACAGCTTAAAATTTTTCACCAACTATTAGTTTTTTTTAACTACTGATATAACAAAAATATTTTAGTAAATTCAATTATTTTTATACTTGTATGTATTTGAATATTGCTATATACTTTATATTTTATGTATACACCAAATAAATTATCAAATATATAAATACATCAATAGATCACATTATATAATTAAAATTTCAGATCAAAATTCCTTTAATAACTGTGTCTAGCTGTAGACTTATTGATTCACCCTAGTATTGTAAAATAATTTCTATTATTTTTAATATAATGGACATCTTTCTAGTTATGCTTGTTTTTTTTTTTCATTTAATTTTTTTAAATTATTTCAAAATTTACTCCAATTCAAAACACTTCTAATAAGCTAACAATTATTAAAATCCAAACAAAGTAAAAACATAAATTATGTTTGTAACTCATTTTAAATGAACTTGATAGTTATCATTAAAAGATTTCTCTGGTTCATAAAATGTAATATATAAAGAATTGGATATTTCATGAGGAGCGTTATACTTTGAACTATTAACTTTGATTAACAATTCATACTGAAAATTGGTTAAAAAATTAAATTTACTTTATAATATCAGAGGACGCAAACAAAAGAATTTCGCACATATCTAATATGTTCTTTGAATTTTCTTTTTAAATTGTATGATTTCACTAGCATACAGATATAGCCACAAGAGAAAGCAGTGAGGTGAACGTGTGGGCAATGTAATTGATAATGGCTTGGAATGAGAAATTCAAGAGCAGACTTTGTTACATTCATTTCTGCGCAAATATCTTTGGGAAAGGTATGGATCCATCTCCTTCCCAGCTATAGGTTAAATAGTAGGATATGTAACTGGAAAAATCATTATTATTCTCAAAAAAATTGTTAATGCACTATTCATCAAAAAAAATTTACAATCCAAAATGTCTTGGCTTTAAATAACCTACAAAGAGTAGATAAACCATAAAAAAGGAAACCAATGAGAACTAGACATCTAACAATAAAAATATGTCTTTGGAAAATCTGAAAAGAAATTATCTTACCAAGAGAAGCCAGAAATTCATGGCAACCTGGAATTTGCCACAACTTCACATTGATGGAAACTTCGATGATATTTTCTTTAGATGAGACACAACTGAGAATATCATGCATCTGTAATATTTAGAAAAAAAAAAAAGTATTTCTTTAATTATCTTAAAGTGGATATATCATGAAATTGATGAGAGTGAAATATTAAAGAGAACCCACAGATTTTCTATCACACTTAAAATTTTTTCAGATAATTTTTTTTCATTGTTGGTAAACTGTTTATAAACTTTTGGATATTTTTAATTGCTTGAAAAAGTATTTCTAAAAGAGCATTTTAAGTATAATTTGAAAATTAATGGAAAGTCCATATTTTAGTAATTTCTGTAAGAATGTGCTAAATCTCACAATTTATCCAGTGCTTGTAGGTATGATGAGGTGTGGTATGTTATTTTTTTATTATTATTAATATTTTGATTTAGGCTCATACTTAATAAACTTGGTTCTTTATGAGGAACACTGAGGAACCAAAACCAAATGTTGAGAAATTCTTGTTATTTAAAATGTTATATTAAAAAATTTCTGTTAATATTTAAATGGCTTAAACTATCCTCATAGTTTCATTATTTTAAAAAATATCTTGTACAAGTACAATCCATATACCATTGCACTTGAACATATAGCAATAAATACAAGTTAGTTCAGTTTCAATTGCATTAATTAAAGCTGAAGATCCAAACTTTACAATTAAAATCCTCATTTATATATTTTTGTAAAACTACTACTATTACTACAGACAATATACAATCATATTTAAAATCCACATTAGCTAAATCATATCTTGGCTAATACTAAAATAATACTATAAACCACATGATAGTTTATTAGAGTTGTTAATAAAATTACCAATTAGAATATATGGTGAGATATAAAAAGGATGTTAATAGGCAGAGGATAAGCACTTATAAAAGCCAGTATAGTTAAATTTAAATGAGAAAATTATAGAAATCCAGAGGATTCTCTAACAAATCTTTATTACTAATTTTATGTTTGAAAATCAATTAAATTATATTATCATATTTGTAATTTTAGAATGAAATTTATCTTCTACACTGTATTGTTTAATATAATTTTAAGGACTTTTGTATGTTTTATCTCTCATTATCTCTATCAGAAATAAAGAAAAAAAAAATCATGTCATTACAACAGCAAAATATATAATATAAATGAGCATGTAATTTTGACACTTACAGATCTGAATAAAAACATTTCCATAAGAAAATTGAACTTATTAATATCATATCTAATAAAAGAGTAGAAAAGAACAGGGAAATACTCACGGTGGTAATAATAGCTTCTCCTGCTTCATAATTGTTCAAAAATTTAGAAAGTGCTGTAATTGAGTTGGAAGGTAAACCTATGAAATTAAAAACAAAACGTAAAATGTAAGAACAAAGAACTGGAAAGGATGAAATTATAGAGTTTATTGAAGTTCTATGAAGCAGAATGTGAAGGGGAAATACGTTCTTTTTAAACACAATTTTATATCTCAATTTCTTAGAGCTATTTTTCAGTGCCACATCTCATTAATACTAAGCATATTACATGCTTTCAAAACTAATTTTATCTGAATTACAAATAAATACCAACTATATGTATAGCAATATTTATATATATCAACCTAATTATTAATTGTTCCGGTTTAAAATTAATTCTCCTTCCTAGTGTGAATAAAAATTATAACAATCTGGTGCCAAAACTGAAAATTCTGGAAAATTAGCAGACTAACATTTGACCACACAACTGTTTCCCTCCCCTTGCATTAAAAAAGTTTAAAAGGAAAAAAATTCATGGCCAACTGCCTTATTAAGCAAGAAAAAAAGTCAATTTAAAAATGAAAAGTGTAGAATTATTACATACTTATAATTTCTATAGTTTCTCAATTTAAAAAGTAAAATTTAAATATGAAAATACAAGAAACATTTATAAAATTTATGAATTAGTTTCAACAGGTGAAAATGGGATCTTTAAAACATTTCTCTACTAACAAAGAAAAAATAACTCTTGCTATTATAATAACGTCATGGTAAGTATTCCTTTAACAGTATCAGCTGCCAAAGAAAGAGAGAGAAATAGCAAGACCTTAAAATTTGACCAAGTGATTTAAACTTGTGAAGAAGGATTTAAAAAGGAAATTAGTTCTTTTGACAAAAACTTTTATTGATGATTTTATGGACCCTAATCAGAGTTATTTATTGGGAGTTTTTTTTTTTAATTTGGTTGCAGTTTGGAAGATTGTCATATGTGCCCATTTTTCATGTATATTGAATATGGTCTGTTGTTTCCAGAGGATTTTGGGAATTTGTAGCTTCTTTCAATTGTGTTTTTTTTTTTTTTTTTTTTGCTTTGAGAAGGATCATCAATATAGTTTATTTTGGAATATTTGGTTAGATAGTTCTTGCCTCTTTAGGGATCTCTCTTAAGGTCATTGACAAAGAAGATTCTTCAGTAAAGGGATTCAGATTAGAGATCTTTGTAATTCCCGTTTACAGAACTTTGTTTAGGTGATTTTTGGATTTTGTCAGAGAGGGTTCTTAGTTAACGTTTTTGGTGACATGTTTTGTTTTTTGGAATGGTTTGTGTCTCTGGGTTTTTGATAAGATAATTTTTTTATGAGAACAGGCTTTCACTTTTTTCTCAATGTTTTTGTTCCTTTCATTAATGTTGACCAGTTATCCAGCCCTAATTTTAATAGTTTCTCAATGAGTGCTTTGTATTTATTCAGTTAATTGGTATTGGTTGTAGTTGGTGACCATTGCTCAATTATGACTCATTTTTCATCTAGAATTCTGCCATCTTTCATGCCACTAGGAAGTTATGTTTTTGTATTTCACCTCTTATTTCCTTTTTAGCTCTAGATTTCACGTGTATACCTGGTGATTTGCATGACAGTGCTTTCAATTGCTCAGAGTCATTCTGTTCTCATGTCTTACATGTTATTACTCCCGTAAATTTGGCTACATGATGCCTGTATCTCTGACATTTGTAGCATCTTAAAGGGGAGGGTATGTACTGGACTACATTCTCAAAGGTTGAACTGATTTTGATTTTTGTTATTTGGAAATTAGTGTTGAAGGTAACAAAGTACATTTTTATTTGAATTTGTTTGGTTTCCTTTTTTTATGTTTATTCTTCTAAAGTCTATAACTCCTGGACTTTTGAGGTTAGTTTTTATCTCAACAAGTACACAAAGTAATAGTTCAGGGCTTCTTACTACATCCTTGCTAGTGTTTAATGTTTTGAGGGAATATATTTTTATGTTGTGAAATATGTCCATCCTCAACAATGCTTGCTTGCTTTTTTTTTTACTTCAACTAGAAAATTCTCTTTGTTTTTTTTTTTCACTTTCTTTGGGGATCAAGCTAGAGGATATAGTTTTTCAATTATGAATGGTGATAATCTTGACTTGACAGTAGAATGTCCCCCAACTGATTCAAGCACCAGAAATTTAAGCAAGCTCCATTCAAACTCATTATCCAAATCTGTTTCAATATGTTGTCTCTTGGGTGATTTATTATATGCCACTTTATGTTTATTTTTTTTTAATTTTCTTCACTGTCTGTGCTCCCCACCTACTTCAGAACTCAAAATTAGGAAACAAGAATACACAGACAATGTACTCATATTTGAAGAAAATTCTGAGAACCTGTAAACTATTAGCTATTTTACAAAAGTCTTAGTGTAATGTCAGGTGTTTTAAAGCTATGTTGAAAGTTTAGTCTTTCAAACCAATTGACCTTCGGTCACTGCATTCTAAATATTATATATGGAAATAGGTCTGGATGGATGGATGGATGTTGGATTTAACGGCATGTCAACTCCTATTTGGGAAATAGGTCTGGTGTTAATCCGAGTGGTATTTGGATTGGGAATGTCCAAGTAGTTTAAAGTGTGTGTGTATATTTAAGAGTTACAGCTTGGTGTGAGTAACAAATTGATCAATTCAGGCCTTTTCAAATTAGGGCTAAACTAAAATGTTGTAGTTCATATATCCACTCAATATCTAGGATCATGACTGTTCAGACATCCACAGCCAACAGATGGCTTCTTAGGGAGGAAAATTTACCCCTCTTCAAGTGATGCAGTCAGCATATTCTAAACTTCACTGACAAGGCAGGAAAGAGAGAGGTATGTACATATTCTATGAGCATAAATAATGTTTTTTTACTCTTAGTTTCTGTATAGAGATTATCTAATACAAGTAGTTTATTTTTAATACCCTGAAAATTCTTTGTGGAGAAAATCTGATATTTAAATGCTCTTAATTCTTTTGTGGTGAAAATGAAATTTTATAATCTCATTAACCCAACTTACCAAGTAAAGCTTGGAGACTTGCACTAGCTCTGGTAAGTCTATCTCCAGGATCTGTTTGTGGGAAGAATACTGCCACTGGCATTCCATTGGCTGCTGGCTCAAAGCGAAAACCCACTGAATGCAGCAAATCTTTCCACCCACTGATCTGGCCAACCTTGTTTTCAATGCTCTGAAACATTGTATACATTGGGTTCTTGGCACCTTGATGAATTCTTTGAAGAGACTTCTCAATCTAAAAAAGACAATTTAGATAAAATTATTAGCTTTATTAATCACTGGTAGGCAAGATTTATCATATATATAAATATATTTTATAAGCATATAAATTTAAAAACTTCAATATTAATGTCATGTTCAAGATTTAAGCAATTCAAACCCAGTAAACCATATTGCTAATAAATATTAATTAAAGAAATATCTTTCATACAAAAATCATATCAAAGTAACAATAAATTGAAGATATAAAAAAATACAGAACTCCATAATTTAGATAGCAATTTGTAAGTTCAAAATGAAGATGGCTTGCTTAGTTTACTAGTATAAAAATATTTCTTTAATAATATTAAAAAGATTATAAAGTCTTTAAAACATTGTTTAGCAATTCATTTGTTTGTTTGCATAAATCAACATGGACTATAAAAAATGTAAACTGATCCATCATATCACAAAAGACAAAAAAATGGATGTTAGAGGTGGGTGAAATTAATACAAAAAATTAGTAATTTAAAATTATATATAGTTAAAGATAATTCAATAAAATCATTTACTTCATGCAACAAATCTTTAATGAAGTCTTTCATTTTATAAAGAAATTAAAATTAAGCTGCCAAAAACTTTTCAGCCTCACTGATACAATCTCTATAATTTTATTCTCTAAGATAATGAAAATAATTTCAGGAAACAAAGCAAGACAATCCATTCTAATCAATGTACTAGTGGTTTGAGTATTATTCAGTGTTAAAAGAATCATAATACTTGTGACATTTAAAGGACAAAACTTGAAGCAGTCAAAAGCAAAATTTATCTACTTAAAGAAAATGAAATACAAAACAAAAAAGTAAACATGAAAGAAATAAAACTATATAAAATAACCTAATTAAGATATGCATCAAGTGGTTAAAATCTATGTTTTCATTCCTTTCAGTACCTGGAATAAACTATGAGCCTAATTAAAAAAGTTAATTTTGAGCACAATATAAATTAGACTTAACATGGCCATAGCAAAAATATTAAACTAACCTAAACAACAAAGCATTTTTGCAAAAAGATATCAGTTCTATGTGTAAGAAAAAAATTGCTTTTAGAAGAGATTGCTTTTAAATATGAAATATTACAAGATACAAAAGGCATACTTACAAGATGTAAAAGCACTCGCATTGAATCTCTGCACTGAGATGGTGACTGGAGTAATTCACAAATTGCATGACCCATAAGAGCCATTTTGCTGCTAAGCATGATATCTTTGCCAACCAATACCCATCCACCCCAGTTGCTAGGATGAGAGAATTGCTTAACTGCCTGAACAGCTTTAATAGCCAAATGCAAAGCTTGAGTTACTGTATGACTCTCCTGCAAGGCTACATACATAGTCTTCATGAGCAATTTTGATGCCTGGTCAGGAACTTGCCATAATGAATACAGCACACAGCCAGCTCCAACTGAGAGTAGGGCTCGTGTCAAGCCAACAACCCCATCAGAGTTTATACGCCCAGCACGGTCATGGGTGTGGCCAGAGTTCAAAACAACAAGCTTAGCACGGAGTTTTAGATTCAAAATATCAGCTGCTGTGAGGAGATATTCTGAAAGGGATGGAGTATCAAGAGAACCAACATCACTGCTGCTATCATCCAAATCATAAGCATGATTGAACTGGGATGTAGATGAAGATGTTCCCAGTTCACCTGGAGAAAGGATTATAGCTGAAAGTTTCCAGGAAATGTGAGCTGAAATATGAATAACTTCAACATGTTCCAGCTGTTGTAAAATAGCTGTTTTAGTGGCTTCTTGACCAATGAGAGGCTTTGCTGTTAGTAGTTCTGCTACAATTCTTGCTTCATACTCAGAACCAGGAATGTCTTTCAGTTGCCATTGTTGCTGTATGGCTGGTGTTAATTTTGGATTCCCAATGACAACTGCTCCTGAGGAGTCAATGGTTGGTCGACCAGTTCGTGAGTGATGGTTGTCTGGTTGGAGGGCAGTGATTGATGGCATGATGATCAAGTTGTACCTCTCAAACAAATAATGATTTGACTCAGTTGGCCTCAGCATTGCAAAAGGAACCAAATACAGATCACCTTGAAGAACCAAAACCTAAAAAGAAATTTTAAATTTTCATAAGATCATTTTTAAAAAAAGAAATACCCTAAAATAAGGCTGAATGCACAACTATTTTGAATTTAATATTTTTCATATGAATTTAATATAAATTTGACATTACTGTACTAGAAAAATGTCAAATTTAAAAAATTATTTCATCTTTATTAAGTGGGTCACTACTCTACAACTACCTCCATTGATAACATTATGTCCCTACTATCTAACATGCATAAAAAGAGTAGAAGAGTAAAATGAGTTAAGTGGCCATATGTTTTAACTGTCCTTCTATGTTAATTATACATCCCATGAATTAGTACAAGTTTTATAAATTAGATATTTAAAACTGTCATAATAAGATTAAGTCTATCCTGAGAATGTGTGATAAACATTTCACTGTAGTATATAAGAAATAAGACATTCAAAATTATCCAAAGTACATAAATGGTTTCAAGAAATGAGCTTGTACCAATTTGTAGATAATGATGAAGACTGTGAAAATAATGGCTCCCCCAGAGCTGCTGCAGAGATATTTCATCAATATGACATGACAAAAATATCCCAAACAATTAATTTGAATCTTAGTGTGTCATTTTATAACAAATTAAAAAAAAAAAGAAAAAAAAAAAAGAAAAAAATCACATGCAGATAATCTAGAGAGATCACAATTTTTTTCCTCTTAAAATATTTAAACATTAAACAAAAACAAGATAAAGAAATACAAACCAAATTTCTGTTTTCTGTACCATCCATTACTGCTTGCAAAGATTCTTCCATAGGTGCCACAAGCAATTCATAAAGTGCAGCAATGGGTGACTTGTCTCGCTGTTTGCTTTTCATGGCATTACGCATGTTTGTAATGGAAGGGTTGATGCCATTCAGGCCAGCAGAAAGGCTAAAGAGACTAGATAAACTGTAATTGCTACAGTTGAAGATGTGATTACGATTAACCATGCGCAAGAAACCAGTACGGTCATTCTCTGCATTCAGTTTGTCTCCAATTTCTTCAAGTTGCTGCTGCCAAGAGTCATCTGTGTCAAGAGTGTCCAAACTACCCACTGAGCTGCTACCAGCACCACTTCCACCTCCCACGCTTCCATGAAGAGTGGAACGAGAACATGATCTTGACAGTCTGAAATGATAAGAGCCATTAACATTGAGAAAAATAAAATATATAAAATCTCATGAAAAGAAAAAATATATGAAGATTTTGTGTGAATAAATTGCATAAGATTAGAGGACATATAAAAATGTCATACTTACTTTGTTTGCCCATTACTGGGGTCATGCCCTTCTACACCCATAGATTCACGAACATCTCCAACATATTGGTCCAATAAAGAAACTGTGGATCCTGCTAGACTTTGGGTATCAATTGCATCACTTGAATTTGATTCAAACTCTGCCATATTGCACTGATGAAATTTCACAATACCTAAAAAGGATAGGAAAGGATTTTTATTAATAATTCTAGTATTTGTGGTGTTTTAAAACGTATAAACCAAAGCAAAGAAATTCAAACAGTAGTTTATATACAGTGTATAGCACTCCATAAATCTTCAAGGATAATTTGGGCCATTGTAGAAGAGAATAATTTATTTATTGCTTAACTAAGTTCAAAAGTAGAAATTTTGTTCTGGAAGATCAAGAAAGTTCCAGCAAGCCTGCAGCCATTAATGATGACCAAATTGAAATGCTTATTAAAAATAATTCTGGTCACATAATATGGGCCATATATCTGTTATGAATATTGTAAGACATTTGAAAATATTTGGATATGTGGATTACTATAATGCTTTATTGCTTCATGAATTAAAGGAAAAAATTTAATAGACTGCATTTCTATCTACAATTGTCTGCTTAAATGCATTAAAAAATGATACATTTTTGAAAAGAACAATCACAGGTGATTCAAATGGATTTTTTTTTTTTTTTACAATAATGCAGATGGAAAAAGTTTCTGGGGAAAATTAAATGAGCTACCATTAACTACTTCAAAAACTGAACTGCATACAAAGAAGGTGATGCTGTATGTGTGTGACAGGATTAGAATTAGATTTTGCATTACAAACTTTCTACATTGAATTTAGACGCATACTGTTTCTAATTGGACCAATTAAAAGGCAACAATCAATGAAAAGAATACAATTGGTCAGTCAGAATGGTGTCATATATCAGGACAATGCCAGACATCATGCTTCTTTGCAGACCTGGGAAAATTATTACAGGTTGGCTGGAGTGTCTTACTACACCTGCTGTGCTCACCTGACCTTGAACCATCAAAGTACTACTTATTTCAATCCCAACAAAATTCTCTTAATGGAAAAAACTTCAATTCTCTAGAAGCCTATAAAAACCACTTAGACCAATTCATTACCTAGATAGATGGCACATTTTGGGAGGATGGAATCATGAAGCTGCCTCAAAGATGGCAAAAGGTCGTGGAACAAAATGGCACATATGTGGTTGAATAAATCAATGTAAATGTTGTCTTTCAAAATCACTTAAAAAATGCTACAAACTTTTGCTTTGAACCAATAGATCTGATGAGAAGACCTCAATAATACATAAACAAAGGACATTTTTTTTTAATTTTATGCATATTATTAAAGTAAAATAATATAAAAATTATTATTTCAGAATAATAGTATCTTCCATTTGGTCTGCAAGCCAGCTTTGACTCACCAGCCATAATTTTCCAACTTTTGATGTAAAGTATAAAATAACAGTCACAAATGTAAATAAAAGGCAGGCAAGAGCTAAGAATGTATCAAAAACACTTCACACATACTTGTAGTACATTTTTATGCTTCAGTGCTTGTGTATTTTACCAGTCTTGGTTACTAATGGGATAACTAAAGGTCATTTAGTTGGCATTGGTCAGATACAGTTTAAACCAATCAAAGAGCACAAAAAAAGTAACAGATCAATACAAAGAATTTTTGCATATTATCAATAGAAGGAAATGCTCAGTCATGCTACACATTTTTGAGATGATAAAACCAAGCATAGAAACTACCACCATCACTATATAAAAAGAATCTAGTTTGTTATGGCCAATGAAAAAATATAAGAGGAAAAATCTTTTGTTGTTGATTATAAAAGTGGAGATAGACTATTTAAGGAAAAGAGAAAGAAGGACAAAAAGTCAGTCAACTGAAAATAGCAACAACAAGAAAAAAAAAATAAAAAAATAAAAACAGGAAAATACTAAGTGAGCAAGGTCAAATTCATTAGCGATATTCTTTATTTTAGTATAAAACCAATATTTTTTCATACAACACAGCTTTCGCAACTATGCAGGAGTCATAAGAAAAGAAATGTGTCTATAAATAACATCTATATAACAAAGATGAGAACAATAGTTTGAATAAATTAGAGTATATTGACAACTACTCATCTCAGAAATGAAATACAAATTCAACAAAAAGTGGCACAAACCCATCATGATAATCAAATATTGAAATATATTGATATTGAATATAAAGTCACTAGAAATGTATCATTGATGTCCACCTGGATGGTTACAAAATGAATGTAGGAGTTGGTTAAACATGTTATTGTCATCAGTTCAATTTCTGGTTCAACATGAATAAAAAAATAACTGGCATCACAGGGACAAAGTAACACAATTAAAAGATATCCCATATCAGCCAAACCAATGGACACCTGATGATGGCCAGAGAATATTTGGCCAAAATATGACATCTATAATAACCAACATGAGAACAATAGTTCAAATAATATTATAACTTTTTTTAAATTATAATTACACATTTCAAAAATGAGATACAAAATCATAAAAATCTGATAGTTTAAAACTAGGTACCTCCACTAATTTGGTGTATGTAAGGTTTAAAATTAATTTTTAAAAATGAAAAACCTTTCTTGACGCTTTCATTGAAAGCTAAAGGATTTAAAATTTACTATTTCCAGTAAGCAAAATAATCTGTGGTGTATTTCAAAACAGAAATTATATTGATCAGAATCAATTTTTTTTTCAGTAAAATCAATGAAAATGGCCAGTTTGACAGATTTGTGAACAAAAGTTAATTCTCATTTTAAAAATCTTGCAAAAATAAAATATATATTTCTGAAACATTATTTGAGGAAAATTAGCAAATTTAAAGTTAAATATATCTGATTCAAAACAGATAACTTACTTATAGCATAAAATGTTGTATACAAGCATTTCTTAACCACAGACTCTTGTTTTTCTGATGTGTTAATCAAATGACCACATGGTGGAGCAGATGATAAAGTTCATATGAGAGTTTTTCTGTAAGCAGGGGACAACCCTTAAAACACATTACCTTTTAACAATAATGCTAGGTTTGTACATACATACTTAGAAATTCTGCATGTATATACACATATAAAAACAAATTGAAATTCTTTGAAAAAATATTCAGGGTCATCATATTGTAATAAGCTTTACAAAATTTGATTAGTAAATATAGTTTTACTTAATAACAATATTTCCTAAGAGTTATCATTTTGAAGATGAATTTTAAAAGATTAAAATTATTCAATTTAAAAAAAAAAACAAAAAAAACCTTGTATAAATTCATTTTTCATCAAAAAAACCTTGTATAAATTCATTTTTCATCAAAAAAAAAAATTTTTTTCCAGACAATATTGTCTTTAATATATATTATTCATAAAAGCAATTAAAAACTCCTAATTAAATAATGTCTTAGTTATATTGTGTTTTTTATTTTTCAATTCAAAACAGATTTTCAGTAAGATAGGGTCCAATTTTGCAAAATAAATTTGGTGGTTTGATTCTTCAAAAGAACTCTGCTTTTAACTAGTATAATCACTAAAAGTTATGATGTTGAATTTCTCAAATTTTCATAAAATTAAGTAAGGGGGTGAAACACATGTAAAAAAAATTTTACCAAGATTTTTTAAAAAAAAAATTCATTCATCTGTGAATAAGTCAGGAAAATTTCATTAAAATCTGACAATTATTTGATTTTTGCAAGAAATTCTAAATTAATGTGTATCACCACAAAAAGAGGCTAAAATTTGCTATGCTAAAAGTTAGTAAAACTGCTGACTCAAGAAAAACAAAACTTTAATCAAAATTTCAAATGTTCTTAATAATAAAGATTTTAATGATAAAACTGTTTCCATTATGTTTGGAGTTTTCATCACTGTATGCTGATGTTTTAGAGATTTTGTGGAGGTAACTATTTGAAACTATCAGCATGAACTAACTGTTGATACACATACCTACACTTTCTGTCTGTATACTAAACTCATAGGTGAATGAATGAATTTTGTAATGTTCAACAACACATACCTTTAATTTATATCGATATTCAATTTGTTTTTCTTGACATTGTTGATCCTTCTAAATCAAGACATGCCAGTATATAGGTGAACATATGAACTTATGGTACGACTGAACATCTTGTGTCTCTAAGTGTATATCACTCATCTCCAATATAAAAAAGAATGAATCTATATTTACATAAGTTTCATTACAATTAATTACAATAATTAAACATTGATTAGATGATATTTTTCATTTAATCATTTCTTCAGTATAGTCTCATTTCAGGTGATTGGCTACCAAAATTTGTGTTGGACAATGATCCAAACAGCTGATATACTGATACCCCTGACCCCAAGAATCATTCTCCACTATAATTGACTAAATCTGTCCAAGGTTGGCTATAAAGGTAACAACTTTCAGCTGCTATTGCCTATTCAAAGTAAAATTTAAAGTGAATCTAATCAGCTTCAGTCAGAATTCAAATTGCATTTTCTATACCAATAACATTTATGCCATCGAACAATCCTCAAGTATAATATCATAATAAATATTATATTTCTCAAATTTACTAGAAATATAAAAAAAATGAAAAATACAATTTGGAATATACTTACCATCTTTTGGTGTGATGAGCCAAGTATAGAGAAAGCCAGCAGCAATAGAATAAGATAGAACAATATTTTTCTGTTGGCTAACAATTCCAAGTACTTGGTCCAGGGTAATGGGCTGCAGATCATGCCTCCTCTCTCCCAGCAAGCCAGGTAATACACCAGACTGACGTTCCAATAACAAGTCAATAAAGGCACGAGTACAAGCCCTTTCAGCCACTACCAGAGCTTCTTCATGACTATCTACAGTTACCAGCACACGCTTAAAAATAAATTTCAAAAAAAAAAAAAAATAGATGGTTAATGTTTCTTTAACAATTTCAACTGTCAAAACAAGAAAAACACCAAATTTTACTAAATTTTGACCATCAAATGAAGAGATTTATGAAAAATGATATAAAAAGGGAAAACAGTTTTTTTTTTGTTTTTGTTTTTTTTCTTACAAGGGACTACACTAGATGACTTTATAGGCTATAATATACTATAGGAGTAGTGGGAGTTTTAAATTACTGCATTACTTTAAGAAAAAAAAAAAAAAAAAGTCTATGCACAATGCTAATTATAAAAATGAAAAACATATTTGCCAACATTTACTTACATTTAGTAAGTAAATGAAGTAATTATCCATCAATTTAAATAAACTAAAAGTATATTATAATAACATTGATAGTATTTTTAAAAGAAACTTTTATATCTTGTCAGTGAAAGCTAGTAATTTAATTAATTTCAAGAATTTCTTAAAACTTGTTGAAAATAATATTCCATATTAAAAAAGGAAAAACTTTAGTATGTTTTTTTTATTGATTTGTTTTCAACAGCTTATCAACACTTTAAATAACTGCAGCTTATTTAAAGCCAGGAAATACTTTTAGATTGTAAGAATTTTTTTTTGGAGATAAAGATTCAGTGATACATCTTACTAATTAACCCATAGTTGGGAGGAGAAGAAGTGGATTTATACCTTTTCCCAAGGGTATTTGAGTGTAAGTGAATATAACAAAGCCAACTGAAGTTGCAACTGCTCTCCAATTAACAATTCCAAGCCATTATCCATTACACCACCTATACATCCAAGCTTACAGCACCTGGTATTCCCAAGTAGTCACCCATCTAGTTACTGGCCAGGCTCTACATTACTTAACTTCAGTGATCATATGGGAACCAATGTTTCAACACTATATGGCAGTAAGCCTTTAGTATCGATTGAAGTATATATAGAACAAGAATACATATTTTTCATTTTTATTCCTGGATGCATGTTAAAAGAAAAAGAAAGACAGACACATCTTCCAGATGAAAATCTGCTTTGGGGGAGGGGGGCGTAGGGAATCGTTGAATCAAACTCACCTGAAGAGCCTGATAACAAGCAGTCTGCAAGTCAAACAATGATAGTTTATAGTCACTGCTATTCTGAGATTCCCTGCGAATTGTTTCAAACAAATCAGCAGCCTGGTAGAGCTGCTGCTGGCACTCATCCAGTTGCCCTCGACCCCACAGAGATAGCCCCAAACGATAACGGATTTTTGCTTCATCTTCCCGCCTTCCAAGTTGCTCTGCTATTTGTAGGCCTTGCTGTAAATACTGGACAGCCTGTGTATAGTTGCCTAGTGCATGGTGAACACGACCTTGCAAATAAAAAGAGATTATTTGTTTAGTAAGATTAAAGATCAAACAAGAACTTTGACAGTGAATGACTGATTAAAATGTCTATGGATTTGAAGTACTAAATGTATAAGCACTACTAATTGGAAGCATAAATAATCTTTGGTAAAATTACTTTGTTAAACAAATAAATTATGTACATAATTATAATTTTTCATTTTATGTTTTTTAAAGAAATCATTAAAAATTGTTTACTTTAAAGAAAATATTAATAAAATAGAGTAGATAATCCAAAGTAAAATATTTTATTAGTTAAGAAATTTAGATCTTACTTTCAAATCTTAAATCTTCTGCACTTACAGATAAATTTATATCACTTAATATAAAAGAATTAATCCAAGATCAAGCTATATAATGAATCAGCCCAGTAAAGCCATCACTAGTCTGGGTAGAAGTCAAAACAATTTTTTTTTAATCCCAATGCTTATAAATCAATACAAACAAATACAATGTTACTTGTAGGATTTGAACCCACAGCCAGACTCCAGTCCTTAAAGTTCAACAATAGTTTTAATGTCATTTGCATTTATTCTTTTACTTTGACAACCAAAATAAGCATTTAAAAACTTTTCAATGAATAAATTTAAGAAAAACCTTACCTATATTAAACTTTCAATTTTCTTTAATACATTCAGTGTCAAAAGAATATTAACATTTTTCCTACAGTAACTATTAAACAAGAAAATTTGCTCATCTTCATTTTGTCCTCCACACACTGCTGTGACTCATACCAACAAGGTTATTTAATCTCTAGGGAATCCCCAATTTTTCTATTCTTAGGCTACACGCCAACAGAAAAATAACACAGTTAACAGATGCTGAAACCAATTGTTTTAAGCAACAAAATAAAAAAAAAATTAACTGACATAATTCATCCTGTGTGTGCTTGAATAGAGTTTATATACATATAACTATAGATGTATTTTCAACAAGAATTTTCATAAATTTCATGAAAATAATAAACAAACTAAATTTACTTGAAGCTATCTTTATTAAAAAATTGAGACCAACCCTTAATAAAATTAATTATGAATACTGCACAAATGTTTTAAAATGTTTACAGTGTACATAGTTTAAAATATCTAGGTTTTAACTAATAGTTATAGGCTATTTTTTCTTTTTTTAAAAAAGATTTAGACATTTCAATAATTTAGTTATCTCCTTGGACGTTTGTATGCAGGTCTACATGATAAAATTTAAAAATTGCACAGTACATAACTTTAGTGTTTTCCACTTCACCTATAAGTTTAATTTTCAGATGAACACAATTTTTTGTCCTGGAAAAAACATGACCCTTATGATGACATTATGCTAATGTTGAAAGTACTCTGTATAAAATGAATATGGTAATTTTCTTTCTTCCTTCCTTAAATAAGGATACTAAGAAACTTGTCCATAATCATGAGAGGATCCTATTAAAAACCAATAGACAAAATTGGTCAAAATTATTTAATGAGACATGTCTTAATGAAAACATGCTGCCAAAATTTTATATATATATATATATATATATATATACACACACACAGAGAGACAGAGGTAGTAATCTGTTGGTATAATCCAAGTGAGTCCTATTAACACAATATAGAATTTTAAATATTAAATGTTAAAACTGACTAATACACTCAATGCTTATTTTTATTAAACAGAACAAAATTTTCCGTACAATTGAAATTAAGATACCATTAGTTAATGATCATTTTCACTCATGAATTTTAAATTTGCAGGATTTTTCAAACTGTTTATGGTGTCAGTTCGTAGAAGGGGAATGGTTAGTTGGAGAAAGAAAGAGAGAAAATGTCAGAGGGGACAGAGAGGAAGAAATGACAGAAGATGGCATAGTTACAGGAAGTAATATGGGGTACTATATTATGGAAGTAGGAGTGGGTGGGATGAGAGAAGTTGAACACAATGAGCTGACCTACATCTTATGGCTAAAGTTTGATTCAACGGGAATCCACAGAAATTAATGAAAAAACTAGTTTATATAAAATATTATAGATAGTTATGCAAATGGTTTTTAATTCTGGCATTCTCACATTTGGTGGAATTAATTTCAAGTTACTCAAGGTGACATCAATTAAACAGTCAAAGTGAAATTTTTATGAGTGTGTTTTTATTCAATGTAGGCCTCTTTTGTTTTATTACAACAACTACCAGAATTTTGAGTCTTTCTTTGCACTGTGTCCTGTAGATAATTTCGGTGTTATCAACTAAAATTTGTCTAATGTTAATATTATTTTGTTTGTCATATGTTCATCAATATGTGCATGAACTGCAGTAAACTTTGACAAATGACAAGTTAATTTTAGCAAATTTACCTATGAAACAACTTATTCGTAAATTTTAAAAATTTAATAAAGAAATTGAGTCAAAACTTGTCCATTATATATTAGTTTATATACACACACACACTATATATATAGTGTGTGTGTAAACAAACTACCATTCTTATTAAGGATAGGTAGGACTAAAGAGTTTGAGCATGAACTGGAATTTCACAAGTAAATTGTTTCAGGGGATTCTGTATATATACATACATACATAAATACTTACAGAGAAATAGATTTACAGAAAGGAATTATAAAAATATACCTATCTTTGCTTAAATTTCTACCAAAGATAATTTACTTTTAGGAATGTCATTTAAAAAAGCAAACTATTTCAATGATGAAACTTTGTTTATCAATTTTGTGTTTCAGTTTTTACCATATTGACAAATTTGCCAAAAATTAAAAATACATTTGGATTTATAATCAATGATCAAAGAAATCTTACAATAGCTAAGACTTTTTTTTTAAAAATGCAAAAGTCATAAAATCTTAAGATAAATGATTTTTCAATGGCAACAAAAAATGACAGCTATTTTCATAATGTACTAAAAGTACTTGTAGTTGACATTTGAGTTTCATAAATCAGGAATGCAAATTAAAGAAAATAATGAAATCCAACCTAAACTGCTGAAAGCCATTGTTTTGGCTACTTTATCTTGTAATTGGGCTGCCATACTGAGATGTTGTTCTTGGTAACGCACAGCTTCTTCATGGTTCCCGAGAGATTCATGTGACAAACCAAAGTTTCCATAAGCTCGACCTAAAAGAGAAAAGCATTAGTTAAAACATTTTTCTTGTTTCAATTCATTGAAATATGAGAAAAGCATGTTCCAGATATACAAATTTATGAGGGCACAGTATAAAAATTACATCACTGAAGTTCAAAATGATATATGCTTGGAATAAATCCAATCATTCTGTGCTTATTGCCGATATAATAACATGCATGCAGCAGTCAGTTTTAAGCAAAAAAAAAAAAAAAAAAAAAAAAAAATAAAAAAAAAAAATTATCTTTTTTTAACATTT
Organism: Acanthosepion pharaonis; assembly: GCA_903632075.3. Lineage (NCBI taxonomy): Eukaryota > Metazoa > Mollusca > Cephalopoda > Sepiida > Sepiidae > Acanthosepion > Acanthosepion pharaonis. The sequence continues at coordinate 41,840 of CAHIKZ030000495.1, forward strand.
CCAAAAGAGAAGGTATATGACTTTTTCATCACTGCCATAGAAGTATAATGTTAAGACTTTCCTCGGAGACAATAGTTAAAATGGTGACATTTTTTATTATTCTTGCCAATTGTAAGTAATATTTAAAGTTGTATTGAAGTAGTCTTTGACAGCTATTATTTCAAGAGGAAAAGAATGAGCAGTGTTATCAATTATTAAGAATGGCAACATAAAGAAAAATCAACATAACCCAAATAACATTGGCTTTCTGAAGAGTTTAACACATTATCCAGTAAATAGTCTTAGATGTAGTGGTTAGAATTTTTCTAATAAGGAGTGGGCAACAAATAAAGAATACCAGCTTATGGCATTCTTCTAGTGTCACATTTAATTCTGGTTTTATTTAATACAGATCTTTTATTTTTATTGCATTGCCAAAGAAAAAATGTTTTCAATACCACTGTGTACCTGGTGTCACACACACACACACACACACACACACACACTCACACACTCATAAAAACACTATAAAAAGGAAACTTTTTCTTTTCATGGAATTTAAAAGCAAGTTATTTTTAAGTATATCTTGTATGGTTGTAAATTTTAATTTTTATTCTTCATTTTAGAAGACCCCATGCTTTTTTTTTTTTTTAAATCAAATGAAGTCCAGTAATTATAAAAACAGTACAGCATCAGTAGTTTTTAACAAAATATTATTTAGCAAAAAGTTAATACTTTATGGCTGCACTTTCAACCTTCAAATCCTGAATGTCATGATTTGTTACCAAGTTCACCAATTCAGAGAGCATATATAGCAGGTTTTCACTTTCACGAGTGAAATATTGGGTTTTGTCAGTGTACACTTCTCTTGCCAACATTCCCAAAACGTTATCTAAAGGACTGAAGATTAGAGACCAGGCAGACCACTTAATTACAAATAAAAAGTGATTACTGTAGTATGAAACATTTGACTTTGTTGAATAGCAATTTGCATTGCATTGCTGAAAGATCAACTTTTTCTTTTCTCTTCTATTTAATGGCAGCTTTGGGATCAAGCTGTGCTGTAGCATTTCTTTGTACTGTCAAAGTTTCTTTTAACAAGAACCAGACAAGACAGGCCATAACCAATAAAACCCAACCCAAACTATAATTCCTTCACCACTACAAACAACCCTTTTTTGGCACTTCCCGTCATTTTCTTGCCAGATTGTTTCTATGCTTCACATTAAGCATCAGGATTATTCAAAAAGATGAGTATCATAGTGTTTTTCCTAAATTTTGTAGAAGATAATTTTGCAACATTCAATGGAATCTTGGCGTACTATCACAACTCATATTTGCTTCAAGTAAGAATATTTTCTTTTTAACATTTTTAGAGAGTTCTTCAACATTAAAAACTGCAGAAAAGTATCAACTTTACAAGTGCTTTTATAGTTGTTGTACACCAGAAGTGAACTAATTTTACTATTATTCATAGAATAAAACACTTTAAAAGTATATCTGCAGTTCACTTACATGTACACTGTGATCTGAGAACAAAATTTAAAAAAGTTTTTTTTTTTCAATTTTCTTATAATTTATGGATAGTGTATATATATATATATATATATATATATATACACACACACACTTATCAAACACACAATATCAAACAGGAGCATGCAATTATATTTTATTGGTAGAATACATGATTGAAGACCTTACTATCAAAATTTTATTCCAATAAACTGATGAAACTAACTTTAGCTAAGAGAAAAAAAATTGTCAATTAAAGCGAACAGTCATAGTTATTCTATACTCATTGCATTGCTTTGTTTGAACTCATTCTCTTGTCTTTCATTGCTTTCTTGTTTTGGCTACTGCACACTACAATCTTTCAGGTAGCCTACAAAGTGATACAAACATCATCATACTAGAAGACAAAAGTAATAAGACATCTGCAATGGACAAATCAGATTACTTAGACTGGCAAGACTAGTAGAGCATGGTAGGTAATGCAAATTAAAGGATTCAGCATGGAAAGAAAACCATCCCAGATTTTAAATATTCATAGCAATCACTTCAACAACAAATAGGACTAACATCATAGTAAGCAACCACATTATGTAGTCTCCCCAAAAGCCATAAAGAAGATTTCTAAGACCTGTTGTCAGTTGCCAAGTGTTAGCATGCCAGCCATTGATCAGATTACAAGTACATGTAATCCGTTCACTGATAAGTTTTTATCTGATGTGAAGAACTGATACACCATTGTAGAAATAGTTAAAAATGTTCCCATTTAATACACCCAAATGCTGTGCATTAATATGAGCTTGTTCACCAATGTTCTAATAGGTAACTAAACATTTGGCGAACATATCAGTATTCAAACATACATTCTAATAAAAAATACTAACATTTTGTGTTCAAATGAAACACTTCCAATCAGAAAGATATCAGCAGGAAGAAGACATGGTTAGAGAACTGTTATTGTCTCCTGAGATAGGTAACATATACAAGTAATAATTTGAGGAAATGACCTTAAGAACAATACAACCATGGTCAACATCCTGGTTAAGATATGTTGATAGCATTTTCATACTCTAGCCTTAAGACAAGGTAAATTAAAAGACACTCAATACAGTTAACTCTAGAGAAATGTTGAATTAATCTTTCTGAATATATTGAAAATTCATGCAGACTGGGGGCTCAGGATATTCATATACCACAAATTGATAACTGAATGTTATCTGATGTTTGATTTTAATCATCTATACAAAGAAGATTATATGCTGCTTACAAAACCAAGTAAAACATGCACACATGTGTGTGTGTGTGTGTGTGTGTATGTATGATTAAAGATAACTGACAATTAAGCTTTTTATTTAATTTTTCTTATGTTCATATAAGTGTTTTCTTTTCTGGACATAAAATGTGTAAAAATTGTCCAAATGTTCTGCATACCCAAGTGTTTTCAGTTATTCTTTTGGCCATTTTCATTGATGGTTTTATTTATTTGAGAATAATTTGAGAAACACTACTACAATGTTTTACAAGTTCACATTCTAGCCTCTTTCTGATCTTTGCCCCAAATTTCACCCCTGCTTTCAAAACTGGCTTCCAAAACCTTGTTCATATCAAAGATAAGAATATATTTTCAGATGAACAAAGAGCAGGAAAAATATAAAAAGAAATTTGACCATCCATGTCTTGACCATGGTGCCATAAAGTCGGAAGGGAGAGTGCTAATGCTCGCAACGTCTCAGACCCTTGCTTCTAAAACCAATTCCCAAACCTTTGATTCTTATCAGAGATAATATATTTTCTGAGGAGGGCCAGGAAAGTGTACAAGCAATTTTGGAGGGAAAGTTCCCAATATTTCTGAGTCTTCTAATCTTGATAAATACTGGGAATATGTGCCCATTTGGCAGTGAGTATTTAACAGTCTGTAATAGCATCAGGTCGGCAACAGCAAAACCAGTCACCTCCAGAACCTGCTACAAGGAAGAAATCTACATGCTGGGCTCTAAAGACAAAATATCGGCCATTTACTAAAACTACTCGAGGACCTGCTTCCTAGGATCTTGAAATTCTTGTTGTCGGCCTACGGATTCACTCAACTACTAACTACAGATGTTCCAACTGTTTCCCCCCCCTCAACAAGAGCTCTGAAGAAATCTATGTGACTGTTAACCCCTTAAGAACGATTTAGTTGCTTAAAAAACTTAAGTGCTCAGATAAATATTTTTGAGCAAGCCTTTATATGAACACTTTTCCTTTCTTTAAGTTAAAGGAATTTTCTTTTCCTTTCTCTCATATTTTGTGTATATCCCTTTACCTTTTTTTTGTGTATGTAAATAAACATTTTATTCTTCTATTGTTACACTCCAATTCTATTGTTTTATTGTTACATATAAAACTAGGATAAATAATTTTTGTTTTGGCATAATGTAGAAGAACACCTAAACCAAAAAAAAAAAAAAAAAAAAGTAGAGGATGAATTTAGTACAGAATAACAGTAATAAAAATGTTTCTCTATTGTGTGTAATATGCATAAACATTAACCTATATAATATAGAAGCTTCTCAGTGTTCAATTGTTATTATTGTTATTTACATTCAATCCTTAATCTTACTTTCTTTTTATTCTCTTTAAATTTCCTTATATCTCTGTGACATTTTGAACATAAATTGCTCCCTCATATTCATTCATTTCTTTTGCTAATTTTAATTTGAGTTCAACATCAATTTCTTGATACTATTATTCTTATCTACTCTTAACTATTTTTAATAAATAAATCATTGGTGTTTGAAAATAATTTGTTCAATGTATAAGACATGTATACAGGGTGCGATGGGTAAATTGTCAACATTTTATATTTTTAATTTCACACATGCACATTGTTTTTGTCAACTGCATGGTATAGTGGGGTCAGTTGAGCACTGTGAGAAAAAGAGCACAATGACGCAATTCACTCTGCCAGAAATTTGTAAATAGCATGCTGTACTGCTTGACATTTGTGTTGGAAGCTACAATATGAACATTTCAGAGTGTTTGGGTGTCAACCTGAGGACAGCGCAGAGGATTTGGAAAGAGTTGGATAAGTCTAATAGTATGGCAGCTCGCAAAATTCACTCTTCATTCTGGTAAGAACTCCAAAATTTGTTGATGAGGGCCTCAGACTCAACATCAAGTGCCTTGAAGAGGTAGTGGTGCCCTGGCTCAAGAGGGTGGCTGCTGGAAGACCCTGTATCTGACAACAGGTCTCTGCACCATGCCACACAAGCAGGAGAACTGAGTCATGGCTGTCAGACAATTTCTGCAACCACCTTACCCCTTACATCTGGCCACCTAACTCCCCAGACTGCAACCCCTTTCATTATTATATGTGGGGTGCATATCATCAAAACTCCTTGGAATACCAAAGATGAACTGAAGGCACAGATTATGGCAGCATTCACTAATTTAAACAAGGAGACCATCCAAAAGAGATGTCAGTGTTATTTTCATTTTTGCATAGACTACAATCTATTCATCACACCCTGTATATTGTTTTTAAGCATTAATGTTTTTCCCCCCACTGACATTTTAGTAGACTAATATCTTCATCTTTGTTCTTTTTAATACAATATTAAAGACAATATATTCTCTAGTCTTTCTGCATCCAACAGTCTAAAGTTACTATGTTTAATCTCCTAAATATGAACAATACAATTTAACAAAAATATAAATACTTGTTACTATGACTTTCTTAAATTGTATTTTCATAGTACTAAGTACTTATGTCTTGTATAGGAAAACTTGTATACAATACTAGAAAGAAATTCTTTCTATCAGAGAATTAGCAATACATTGAGATGATATAGGTACCTTTAACACTAGTGTTAAAATCTACACCCAGTTTGCTTATAAATTCATTTTTTTGACAAGAGACTTAATTTCTAAGGCACATTATGAGGAAAGAGGGCTTGGGAAATTTGATTTGAAAACATGAAAGGCAAGGACAGAGGAAAACAATGCATAACCTACCTAGCAAATTTGTGTAAATAGATGGCAAAACAGGGTTTAGGACAGATAACAAAAATACAAAACTTATTAAGAGTTACAAAGGACAGGAAATTGTGGAGATCCATGCTTACCAATATCCTGAAGGGACATGGCACATATAAGAGGTGTAAGTCAAAGAAATGTTCTTTGGACTTGACTTCCCCAGGTGAATATTGCATCTGGTTGTCTTAAAAGTCACTTATACTTTTTTTTGTCATACTTGATCTCATTATTTCATCTTGAATTAATGACTTCTCAATATTATTCAAGTTGTATCTTTAGAAGGGAGCTGATACTTTCTGATATTCTCTATGGTATCCTTAAATGGATGTTATACATAGCTCTTGATCAAGATTTTTTACAATTAGAAATCTGACCATGACAAGATTGTATCAAGTAGTTTAGTAATGAATGTCTTCCCTGATATTATATCAACTACAGATCCTTTAGAATATTCTCATCTCTAATTTTATTTTCTAATGCTGGAATATAAAGTTTTATTGACATACGTCATGAACAGAGAGGGGAAACAATTTTCCTTTTTTGGTGTTAATGCATATTAAAAGCCACAAGATTTTTTTAAATTTCAAAAGAAAGGAAAAAAATATGAAAATTCTTTTTAATAAATAAAAACTTACACTGTGCTTCAGAATTATTGAGAGATTCAGCAATCTGCAAGTCAATTTGGTGGTATTCAAGGGCTGTTTCATATTCACCCATCTGTTGATAAACATTTCCAAGTCCACAAGCTGCTTCACCTTCGCACAATTTATCACCAACATCTCTGGCAATGTCCAGTTGGTGCTCCAAGCAAGAGATTGCTTGTTCAAAGTTTCCAAGCAAGCTGTGCAGGCATCCAAGTTCTCCATAGGCTGATGCTTTTGCTTGGTTGTTGTCCATCTCATGGGCAACAACCAACCTTTTCTCAAAACAAACAAGAGCTTGTTGCAAATTGCCCATAGCCCTGTGTGCATTACCCAGGCCTCGGTATGCTTTGTCTTGATCCAGCAAAGAATTAGTTGTTTGAGAGACAGCCAAGTATTGTTCATGGCACTTGACAGACTCCTCGAAATCACTCAATGCCTCATAACAGTCTCCAAGATTCCCAAATGCTTTCCCTTTCTCAACAAGTATCTTATTACCGTGCAGTTGTTCCAACATGGCTAACTGTTGTTCAAACAATCCAATTGCTTCATCAAAATGGGCTGTGTTCATTTTTACAATTCCCAGATTGCCACATGCCTGGGCTTCCAGTCTACTGTCATGGAGCTCCTGACTGTGTTTCAACTGCTCCTCATAACACTTGTATGCATTTGAATAATTACAGAGGCACATGTGCACATTGCCTATGCTGCCATGAGCACGACACTCGCCTCTCAAGTCATCCATTTCTTGACGAATAGTCAGTTCTTGATTGTGAAAACCTAAAGCTTTATCATACTGACCTGAAAAAGTAAATTGGTGGTGACATTTACAAGTATATAAAAAAAAATTTTTTTAAAAAAGTAATTTTTCAAAGTGTTAGGAACACTTCAACATTATGCTTTAATTCATTTATTAATTGTGGCAGAAATTTCTATTATTCACAATTAAGCCATAGAACAACAAAGATGGAAATTCCTGTCATTCATAGTTAATGGGTCTATATTTACATGATAACCAAATCATTTAACTTTCTAACAATATAAAAATGTTTTTATTATACACCATTCTTCATTAAGAAATACTTATTTTTAAAACAGCTAAAGTTTATAAAAGTTCTTAAGGTTGCTTGGTGATATTTTTGTGATTTTATTTCAAAATATTTTATTAAAATTAAATATACATATCTATAATATGCCTTTTCTCTTGTTCAAAATAGTGGAAGGTGAATGATGAAAATTGGATAATTAAGTTTTCATACTCTATTTACATGAATAAATATGGATAATTATGTAGAGATTAACAATACTTTGTATCAAAAAAATGTAAAAATAAGCAATAAAAAAATGTTCATGTAAAAACAGTTTAATTATCCAAACAACTACTTTAAGTTTTTTTTTTTTTTTTTAAATTTTTATTGTTATACTAGATAAGGAATACAAACTTACCTAATCGGCAATGTGACATCCCAAGGGCACCATAAGCAGTTGCAATAAGGTTTTGATTCTTGCACTGTTTGGCCAAGGTCAGTTGTTGTTGGTAGGTTTGTACAGCTTCACCAACCTGACCAGTCTTCAAAAGAACATCCCCAATATTACCTAGCACCTTAAAAGTTCCTTTCACATTCTTTAATGTTTTCATCAGTGCCAATGCTTTTCTTTGACAATCCAATGCATTATCATAGTTAGAAAGAGCCTTATGTGCAAGTCCAAGACTACAATAGGCACGCGCAGTCTCCATTTTGTCCTGCATTTCTTTGGCAACATTTAAATGCTGTTCATAATAATCCAATGCTTCTGAATAGTTTCCCAACAAAGAGTATGCATAACCAAGATTGCAACAAGCCTTTGCCTCACTCTCCTTTTCATGCAACTCTTGAGATATGGTCAAAAACTGCTCATAATATGGAATAGCCTCTGAGTAATTCTCTTTGACACTGTAAAAGTTGCCTAAATTACACAAAGCCCTAGCCTCACTGACACTATCCTTGAGTTCCCTGGCTGTGTTCAAATGAGCAAGGAAATGATGCAAGGCTTTGTCTGATATACCCAAAGAATGGTAAGCCACAGCAAGGTTTCCATGGGTGGACATTTCTGAATGCCTGTCATTCACCTCAGTAGCAATTGATAGTTCTTGTTTATGAAAGCGCATTGCAATTTCATGCTGGCCTAAGGCACTATAAGCATTACCAATGTTCCCATATGCTCGACCCTCACTTGCCCGGTCACCAAGTTTCTTGGCAAGTTTTAAGTGCATCATGTGCAACTTGAGAGCAGCCTCATACTCATTCAGCTGATGGTATATAATACCCAAATTAGCACATGCTCGACCTTCTGCTACCCGGTCTCTTGTCTGCAGAGCATTGTCTAACTGTTTTTCATGGTAATTTTTGGCTAAAGAATAATCAGCCTTGCAGCGTGCTGCATGCCCCAAACCAGCATAGGCTCGTGCCTCCAAGACTTTATCATTCTTCTGCTCTGCAATTTTCAGAACTTGATTATGAAATGCAATAGCTTTTTCATAATCTCTTCTGTAGTGGTAAGCACTTCCAAGATTACTGTAGGCTCTGGCTTCTTCATGTGCATTCTTCAATAATTTTGCAATTCGTAAATGCTCATTGTGGCAATTAATAGCCAAATCAAAACTGCCCATAGCCAAATAGACAGCACCAGCATTTCCAATTTCACGAGCTTCTCCATATTTATCTGACCTTTGTCTACACAACAGCACACACTGCTTGTGACTATTCAAAGCATTTGGATAGTCTCCAATGGCAGTGTACACATGTCCCAGGTTGCTTAGAGCAGATGCAGCAGTTGGTCTATCTTTGAGCTTCATGGCTAAAACAAGCTGATGTCTGTGATTGGAAAGAGCTTCACGGTAGTATCCTTTAGAAAAATAAGCAGAACCCAGATTTCCATATGCACGACATTCACCACCTTGATCACCTGAAATATTAAAGCATGTGAAACAATCAAATATATACAAAATACAAAGGGTTTCCTAAAGAATACTATCAAAAATTTCATTAGACACTTGTGAATATTTTACTAATCATTTATATAGCTCACAGATTCCTACAGATTAATATCTTTGCTTTTATTTATGTTGTATTCAATCCCTTGTCAGTCAGTTTTTGAACACATCTTAATGTATTATATATTGCAACAAACATTTTTTTTTGCCTGTGTTTACAAATGTAAGAGAGCAATACTCCACAACAATATACTTTCATAGAGCAAAGAATTAAAAAAAAAAAAAAAAAACTTGTTTCATATCAGATGCTTTAAATTCTTTGCAACGGTATCTTATTGTTGTCTCACAAAACAGTGTGAAAGCAAGTACACTAAAAGTTCATTAGGACTTACAGATGACACCTTTTACACACACAATAAGGGTGTGAAAAGTTCTGTGTAACCAAGAATAACTGTAAACTGACATACATGCTATTCCATATATTCACCCCAAAGTTCAACATACTTAGTACACTCAAGTTTTTGTAACCCTTCCCCCTCAAACTTCTTATGAATTGATCATTGAAATACTCATTTTGCAAAGTGGGTCAGACTCCGAACACTTCATTATATATTATATGCATACAGTTCAAAATTATATAATTTTCAGCAGGAAAAATGAAATTGGTAAAGAAAGCATGAATTCTAGTTAAGTCTGTCATCACATTGCACAAATGCCCATTCCCAAGAGGAGAAATCAACCTTTGCTTGCACTACATCTTATCAAATATCCTGGCAAAATGTCTCGACATATCTCAATTATAGAAAATAGGTGAGTAAACATATTTGTCAGAGAGTGGTTTGCCTACTTTATCTGCTCATGCAGTAGGAACAAAAAAAATGATCACACTCTTTGTCATCTTCAATATATATCAGTTAATCATAATAAATTTCATATAGTCCAGTGAATAAGAAGGAAAAAACACATGGCCAAATAGTAAAATACAGTAATACTCATTAAAATAAAATGTTCCTGTTTTATTGAAAATAACAAATAATAAGCAGTATCACTAACCCATTGATTTCATAATGTTAAGATCTTCATCCATATAGATAATAGCTTTGTCTATGTCTCCAGTACCCCAGTAAGCTCGGCTCAATGCTGAAAAAACTGATCCTCTGAGTTTGAGACTGATTGTACCAATGGACAATGCAGACTCAAGCATTGTAACAGAAGCACTGTAATGGCCAGCTGCCAGCAGTTCCTGACCAATAACAGCAATTATTACAAAAGAATTGTGGTCAAGATTCATCTTTTGCAACTGCTGAAATACTGGGTTGAGTTTCTCTGAAAAAGAAAAGAATAAGGCTTTTAGTATTGTTTACTTAACATTCCTTTTAGTTATAGATAAGTAAGAAAAAAATTATGTATCCAAGATGGTGAGTGTATTTTTGTGTCCTTTCCTCATCAGGTATTCACTCATGTATGATTAGAAGATAGCCAACAGATTACCAAAGTCATAATAATTAAAGAAACAGTACACCAAATGAAGCATTAGTGCCATAAACAACTAATTAGGGAAAACCCATCTATGGTCAAGAGAAAGGGAAAAAAAACCTTGCAAGTTTAATTTAAACTAACTTTTTTGATTATATTTTATTGATTTTTATTTTATGAATATTGAATGTCAGGTTTCAGTATTAAATTGGAATTCAATTGTGGTCATATAGTAAAAAAAAAAAAAGGTTATTTCCAAAAAAAAAAAAAAAAAAAAAAAAAAAAAAAAAAAGAGCTTTACGGACCAGCATTAAGGTTGAATTTAAAGAAAAAAATAATCTTAGGATTTCAAAGACAAAAATGTGTTATAAAATTCTATAATCTGCATTTTTTTTTGTGGAAATAATTTTAGAACAAAAAGGAGCATTTATAAAACCACAACAAAGTATCTTAAAAATTGTTTATAAAATATAATTTTAAAATTCAAAGTTTCCTAGTTTAAGCTGCATGCATGCACACACACACACACACACACAGCTACTATATATCTTCTCAAATAATGTTCACTTCTCTGCTCAGTAAAATAATTTTGTGCATTATATCACAAGAGATCAACTGATTAGGTTAACAGTTGACTGATATACTTCTGATAATCAGAATGAAAAATATCTTGTGTATTATATGGCCAAAAATACAGTAATACACTTGTTACTTTCTCAAATACTTTGTTAACAATTTGGGGATTGTAATAGTTGACAATATTTTAAGAACTTACTAGTTTTGCAAGTGGATTTGTTCCTTGCTATGTATTCTATGAATGTGGTCTAAATCTGGGAGATTATCTATATAATGATTCTTTTAAAATCCATCTATACATTAAAAAAAATTCAATAAAATACATGTGCTAAAATTAAAGATATTGTCTATTTTTGTCAATGTTAAAAAAACATTATGGCTGCATTGCTTTGCATATCTCTAAGGCATTTGATAGGGTTTGGCATGCTGGTCTTCTTTACAAGTTGAAAAGTTATGATATAATTATGTTATTTTCACCCATAAAAGAAAATAAAAATCTTTAATTTATGCTATAAAACTAGTTTCAAATTTATTACAGAAGTCATTTTATTGACTCTAAAAAGGAACATTTAATGAATAAGAGATTTTAGTTTTATTTTTTGGATAAAGATGACATTACAAACTAATTTATTCAGAATGTAAAGTTAATTTTTTTAATCTGTATTTACATCAATTTTCAAATGTCAAGGATAAAATTAAAAAAAAATATGTTGAATTTCTATCAATACAAACTGCTTTTACACTGAACTTTAATAATTTTACAAATTTATTATAACAATTAGTTCATACAAACTTCAACATTTTGAGGAAAATATATCTATTAGTTTTGCAAGTATATGATTGTTGAGCACTGAACTGAAGAGTTGGTAAGACTCATTATCTAAGAGAAACATAACTTAAATAGGACAAACAGCTTTTATTTACAATCACTATTTCTTAATGGAATTACATGTGCAGGTAAAGCTATGTAATACAGTACTGAGCCCAAATTCCAAGTTCCATAACTTGGGAAAACTTGAAACTTCACATTTAATTCAAAGAAAAAATAAATACAGTTTCCAAAATTTATGTTCCAAAAAGTTTAGTTTATTAAAAAAAACTCAATAGCACAAACAAAAATAATTTAATAATTTAGCAATAGAAAAACATTGCATTTTCATGAGATTTCCTTAAATCACTTCTGAACACAATTAGATATATTACATAGCAAAATTGAATAAAATGAAACATTCTCATAACTGCAGTTATTTATATACAATTGTCTCTATATGGGAATATATCACTTTTTAAAAAAAAAGTTTTTGTAATGTCATATCTTTTCACTTGATATTTTTAATTACTAAAGAACTTAAAAAAATAAATTCTCTAAACAAACAAAACAACTGTCAGAAAAAAAAAACTACTGAGAGAATCTTTTTTTCTACTACCTTTTTTTTCTTCACTATAATTACTGATGAGGAAAAAATGTTATGTGAGAGCACTTAAGGATGAAGAACAACTACTGGCTTATAGCATAATAGCCAGGTCAAGAAAAAGTGGGGAAATATCACAAGGAAGGAAATTAGACATCACTTGCATTAATGAAATAAAATGGAAATGATAATTGAAAAGGAAAAGCAGGCATTAGGCAGAAGATTTGGAATAGGAGATAAATGTCAATAAGTACAGTAAGGGAAATGCCTTATTTAAAAAAAAAAAAAAAAAAAAAAAAAGAAAATTACAGTTATTTTAGAGAGATTTAGGAGTAAAATATTTTAAAATCATTTATGAGTGTTGATTTTTTCAGAGTGTTAGCCCTGTTACAATCTTGAAATATTTTATCAAACTGTAAAGAAAGAAACTAACATTCTAGCAATATAACAATGTATTTATCCATAGAACACTGTACCTAGTAACATACAAAACATAATTCTTAAAACATAAATAGTTTTATATAAAGTGGAACATTCCCATAACCTTGACTGTTAAACTTTCACATAATTTCAATACAACACAATTTTCTCTTCATCCTTTTAATCCTGGTGATATAAACATGCAATGGATATACCAAAAATTGCCCTTAGAATAATTTAAACAAGTTATGACACAGCAAACATGTCTTACTTAAAGATATTAAAATAAAATGATTTAAAAAAAATGCTTAAAAATGTCACATTAGAAAACAATATGGCTGTTTTTTAAGCTATTATTACAAAAAATGCTTTATGTTGTTATTTACTTAGCTTAAAAATATGGCACAAGTCTAAATGTGGCATGTAGAAAAGGCCTTCTTGTCTTAAAAATTAGATTTTTTTTTTTTTAACTGGGCTTGAACACCAATGAGAAATGCACAAAGATCTCAACCACAAGGCAAAACATTACTTTTTTAATATGATAAACAAGTAAAAAAAATCTGAAAAGTTATCTTATATTAATTTTAATACACAATATTACAGCTAAAATCACAATTCTTAGCAGAAAGTACACAACATTGTATTTTCAAAATAGGCAGGCTCTTCCCATTTGAAAAATTAGCACAATCTTCCAACCAGTATTTAAGGTTAGTAAATATCAAAACATAGTATAACCCCCTACTTTTTATTAAAGGACTATATAAACATTAACCTAGTATCTTGCTTGAAAATGATCTCTAAGTGAAATGTAAATAATTGTTACAAGAAATAAATTTGCTAACTCGATAGATTAATTTACTAAGTAAAGATTGAATTTTTCAAAGCAAGCAAACAGATATAAAACAGTTATTACCTTTCAGAGGAGATTGAAGAGCAGTATCAATGAGTGATGATAACAAGTCACTATTGGAGGATTCCTGAGCCAACCCCGAAGCAAAAGAAGCCATAGCATCACCATGATTACCAAGTTGTAGTAATGCCGTGCCTTCTTGTAAATAGGCCTACAACAGGAAAAAAAAAAAAAAGACATATTATACAAGAATATAAAATTAAACATTGAATATCATTCAGCTTGTTTATGATAAAATAAAAAATTAAAGCTTTTTAGAAAATTGAATATCTTGGTTCTTGTACACTTACAAGAAAAAAAAGATAAGAGTACTTAAAAATTTCTTAATACTATAAACATTGCTTTTAATGTGTAGATGTGTTTAAATTCATATCCCTGTTATTTTGAACAGTGAAATTAATGTCAACTGGTCTAAAGATCCATTCTTACTACAGAAAAATGTGCTTTTTGACAGGAATTGAATATTTGTGTTTCAGGCATAAAAATAAGCTATCCAATACAAATTTCAAGAAGTTCCAACAAGATCTGTGCAATTCTAAGGTAACTGAACCTTGTTTTATCATGATTGTTTCCCATGACTTAATTGGTAGGGCATACATTAGTTAAAAGTGCTTTCCCTGATGACAGAAGGATAATACAGGTTCAGTTCCTGCCAGGAAACATCATTTTCTTTGGTATGGTTTCTTTATATCTAGTTCAGTTGACATTAATTTCACTGTTTAAAATAACATATAAGATTTAAGAAATTCATTAATTGCTTTAAAAAATCTGAAAATGTATTGGGAGTGGTCATTGAAATTTTTTAACCCAGTCCACTTTGCAAAATCTGACCAAATGACCCAAACATGATATTTTAGACAGTTCTTGGTCAAGCCAAGAACTTTTCAACACCTCCCTCATACTACATCCTCAAAGAAAGTAAAATAAAAATATATCTATAGAATCATGTCTATTTAAAGCATTCTATTGTATTAACTTAAAGATATATTTCTTATGAAAGTCATTTAATTAAGAATTTATTTATTCCATTTAAATTACACGCAAAGCATAAGTTTAACACAGGGTTTGTTCAGTACTCAAAAACTATGAGGATTCAATTTACTACAAACAAAATTCTCACCATTAAAGAACAGTGAATTGTAACTACCATTACCACTTTCAAAAAGATAAATAAAATAATAAAAGCAATAGTGAAATGCCTGTAATTTTTCAATGAATTTATAAAGTAGACTAACATTCAATAACTTTGGAATTTATATTTTAGAATTTTTTTTTTAAAAAGTTCAAAATTCCTGTTAGATTCTCAAGTAATTTTACACATATTTTTGTACATGGGTATTTTTGAGCCATCAAAACAAAAAAGATCCATTTATATACTGTATGCATGAACCAAAAATATAGTTCAAATTTTGAAGTTATTTTCTTATACAATAGATAACCAGTTCTTTTTTTCTTTTTATCATTTAATACAAATTGAAGATTATGATGAAAAATAAATATTTGCTGTGTAAAATGATTTCATCTTTAAGCAAAGGAATTATGTGTGCGTGCATTTGTGTGTATCAGTTGATTAAATTCTGAAAATAATAATTTGATACTTTTTTAGAGTCACAAAACTTTAAAAGTAAATAGAAAAGGAAATTAACTTAATTTTTTGTTACAGATCAGCTATGCTCTGCTACCATTTGATAATCCTTAAAGAATCAATAGCATCTGCAATAAGGTAATCCTCCTGTTAGTCTGAATATTGACAACCAAACAAATAAAACATTTTCAATATAGATGCCAGCATTTTATAGAAGCCACCACTTGGTGGCACTAAACAACAACCAAAAAAGTTTATCAAGACTTTTTAAATTAAAGCACTACTTATTTTGTGGATTTTTATTAAATGAGCAAGACCAATTATTCCTCAATTATATAATCCAAGTATCCACATAAACAAGATTTAAAGTGAATAAAACATACAATCCCATTTACAAAATGATGAATATGCAAAATATGTTCAATGGTTTAACTTTTCAAGCTAAGATTCAGGGAAATTAGATACAGGAAAAAAATTATGCAAGAACTAGCAAAATATTTCATTTTTAATGAATTTATATTAAATTAAAACAGCATACAGTTTTATTATTTAATAAATGACTGGGTCATTATTATGTGATTTGTCTGGAATATATCCAAACATTTTAAATATCTTGAGAGCCAGTTATGCTTCTTTGATGTAACCAATCAGAGGGAATATTACTGTGCATACATAAATGGTCACTCTCCCATAAAGTTACACAGTCAGCAATTAAACACCATTGAGAAAGCTTGTGTATTATGTAATTGCAGCATTCACAATCATGGAGTAGATTGTTAATGTCTTATACAGAATCTGTAAGCTGTGCCTACAGTCCAGATTTGGCTTCCTGTAACTTCTGGCTTTTCCAAAAACTAAAATTGCCATTGAAATGACATGAACGAGATGGTTTGTTTTACGGCATATCAACCTCAATGGATTATATATGCCAACAAGAATTTTACAATAGATTCATATGAATAGAATATATATTCTTTGTAAGGAAACAGTTTGTACATCCAGTTTCATTGATATATTTTTGTAAATAGGGTTGTTGTTGAGAATTTGTTTTCATTGATGTATTCTTTTCAGACACAGTTTGTAGAGAAATTGATTTTGACATTCTCATTTGGGTTATAATTTTTGATAGAGTCCTATTGTTTTTAAGAAATGGTATATCATCCACTTTCTTAAACAGATAATACATATTGTTTATGTTATAATATTTTTGTGTTGAGAGAGCAAAATCTGAGCACTCAGTTAATATGTGTTTAATATTATATGCTGTTTCAATACTGGTTGATCTTCTTTGTTTAGTAAGTGTAAGTTGATTATTCTCATATGGCCAATGTGTACATGTACCAATTCTTCCTTATGAAATTTTCTGGAAGCTGAATTGTACAGATTATTAAAGGCAACAAATTGCTGTCTCCTTTTATCTGGCAGAAATAATTCATCCAGTTTTTGGATAATAGTATCCACACCTGTTTCTGTTTCTAAATCTTCACTATCTCAGAAGCAGCAGCTCTGGCCTTTCCACTTAAAGACAGGTAAATAGCCAAAGCCTCTTTTGGTTTTGGAAGATCTGTCAACCTAATCCAAATATGTAAGCTTTTCTTCCATTGTTCATAGGCATAGATTCATTGTCTAGCCTTGGAGGCCATTTGGAAGAACATGTATTAGAATTATCCATTTTTACATAAATTATAAGTCTTAGAGTGACAAAACTTTAAAAGTAACAGAAAAATAGAAAAGGAAATTCACTTAATTTTTTGTTACAGATCAGCTATGCTCTGCTATCATTTGATAATCCTCAAAGAATCAATTGCATCTGCAATAAGGTAAACCTCCTGTTAGTCTAAATATTGACAACCAAACAAATAAAACATTTTCAATATGGATGCCAGCATTTTATAGAAGCCACCACCTTGTGGCACTAAACAACAACCAAAAGCAAGTGCAATAACTACAACATTAACACCTATGATGTACAAATTTTTGGCATCTTAGTGGAGCAGGGAAATATAGTTCCACTGGCTCAATATTATACCCTATTTTTATTGGTGGGGGGATTTCAGGTGTGCCAAAAGTAAGGATATGTGTCAGTTGTAATTGTTTCCCCCTTTTCTTTTGAGACTTTATAGTAATCATTGAGCCCTTGGCTTCCTAAAGTAGATGTAATTTTCTCAGGTGTGGCCAGAGACAACTCTTTACTTCCAATGACTCCCTTAGAAGTATTCATTCAGTCTTGCATGAGGGAAGGTTTTAATTTTGATATTATGAAAGGTCTTCATCTTTATTATATTTTCTGTGTTTCCTGTGTTTCACCTCAACCAGTAAATTGCCATCTCTCAACTTTCTGTTTTAGGATTAATCATACTGGATAGAACCTTTTCAATCAAGGAAAGGGAAAGTTTTGCCAGAGTTTCTTCTAGGGATGTGAGCACAAAAAAAATCTTTAAAATTCCATATTAATTTCTTTTTTTGAATCAGAGTCTGAAAGACATCTCTTGGGTTTTTTATTTTGATTATTCATAATTTTTGCATATTAAGATTCACTGCCTATGCTTTCTACCCACCTTGGAGCTCAACATTGGGACACATCAAGGGGAAATCCAGCCAAAATGATAGAGCAGGGCTACACAAACCAGTATACTCATATTCGAGAGAGATTCTAAGCACCCGTTTAACCATTTGTTACACTTCCCAAATAAGTGTACAAACTGGTATGTTAACAGTCATCTCTAAGTCTAGATCTCTTTGAACCAATTGACCCTCAGTCATCGTTTTCTAATGCCTATAAATTGGATAGAGATGGTATTTTATCCCAGTGTATATTTGGGGTATTGTATTTAGTTATAAAGTACTCCATAAATTGACAGTTATAGGTGCTAGGGCTTATGACCAGCCAATTGATCGGATTGGGCCTCTCCAACCACTCAGCTTGTCCAAGTAAGGACCAAAGTGGTGTGTTGACAAGCAGAACTAACCCTGACTCCTGAAGCCATCAACCACCGGGATCACATCCCCAGACATCATGAGTCACTAACCATGGCAAACAGATGGCCTTGTGTGGTGGAAGTGATCTTTACAGAGGTACAGTCAACGTATTCTGAAGCCACAGCTGACAGGGCAGCGAGATTAAGCCGAATGCAACAATATGGTCAATGATGGTCTTGAAACAGGTCTTAGTAAATTGTTTTTAAAAATGAAAAAAATCTGCGATAAGTGTGTGTGCGTTTTTACATTAGAAAGAGAGAACGATGCATTGGTGGATTCTAAGATGACAGAATTCAAAGTTCAAATAACTATAAAAGCTTGCTTGCTTAGACTTTATGTAGGAGAGAATGACAAATAACTGTGATTGTGTGTGTGCATTTATACAGATAAAAGCATTCTTAATTTTCTTCATAAAACCAGGTTAATAGAAAAGATACAACAGCATAACATGTTATTACATGAGAGAAGTTGCCTTTCATGATCATTATTCTAAAATAAATTGAGTGGATTTTATTTGTTAAATGTACTTTTTACATGAAAATGTGTTATGTGCACTTATCTATTCTTTTTAGTTTTTAAACTGTAAAATCCTTAGGAAAATTAATTCACAAGTCATGTCTATTTAAGTAATGTATTCAAGTGATAAACAGAAGAGTTAGTAAGTATTATATCAAAGATTCATCTTAAATCCTATGATTCTTGTTTTCTTTATTTTTATATAATACGGAGTGCAAAATGTTTCTAGATAAAAATGTTGCCTTAAAATTTAATTAAAAGAAATGATTAAATTTTTAATAGTACAGATGAAAAAATTAACTTCACATTCTGAATAAATTAGTTTCTAATATCATCATTATCCAAAATATGAAACTAAAATCTCTTATTCATTAAAGGCTTCTTTTTAGAGTCAATAAATGACCTTTGTAATAAATTTGAAACCGGTAGTTTTATACTATAAAATTAGGGGGTTTTATTTTATGGTGAAAATAACTGATAATTTCAGTAACCCTCTGTTCCAGCAAAAGCATTTCACTACCTAATTTGTAATAAAAACTTTTCACCAAGTTCAAATTTTAGGAGTTTTACAAAAAGTGTTCAGTAGTACATCAGATTAATAATTAAGAAATAGTGTAAAATGCAATAAATTCTTCAAATAAAGTGAAATATTTTATAGCTAATTAATAGCTAATCAAATAAAAATTAATTAAACTGTGCTATAAAAGTATAGAATGAATTATAAATGCTTCAGTTACAAAAAGGATAAAGCAATAACACAATTACTTAAAAATTGCAGTCATTTTTATGGTATAGGTAAACTATCGATTTCCAATTTAAAACATTATAAGATTTTTTATGTATGAATAAGTTATACAAAAATCCACATATATAAACTGTATGTATATACATGCAATGTCAGATTTTAGCATAATTGGTATTAAGCAACCTATACTGGTAAAATTTTTAGTGTATATTCAGGATAAATATACTATATGAATTTCAGCTTATATGTTTTATTAGAAATATTTACAACAACTTATCTGATGATGTGAGATTATATTAGGCAACTCAAGGTTTGTTCATCATATATATATTTTAATTTCAGAAATATTGCCATGGGCCATAAGATAGATATAATCTCAAAAGAGAAACAAGATAGTTTAAAGTTATTGTGTAATAAAAACACAACATTGGAAATTGTGAAAAAAATGGACACAATCAAAAAAACAATCAAAATAGAAATTGAAAACAAGCAGATCAACACCACCTCTTATACACATAAAAATAACTTTAAGAATGTCATAAAAAGAAATTTGAGAAAAATTAAAAGGTAATAAATAAGAAAAGTGAATTGGCCAGTAAATATAATATTTAACATTTTTTTTTTTCAAATTGAGAGATACTACGCTAATATGGTAATATAGGCTGGAGAGTTATAATTTCATCCAAACAGTGTACACAGATACTCTGATCAGTGACAGAAGTGCAGATTTATATGTAAATATTTCTATCAAATTTGAGAGGAATATATATGTTAGCATACAGATAAAATAAAGTCACATAATTCTGAATTGGCTTTTATTTTTTTCCTAAAACCTGTATAAGCTTTTCCCAGATTACTATACCCAATTCTGGTTATTTAATATGAGTAAATGAATCCTGCAATCAAAATTTGTTCTTGCTGTGAACAAGTGACTTTAAGACAGATTGTCAAAAATGATTTTAAAAAAAATAAAAAAATAATAATAATAATAATAATAATAATAATATATGCCAAATGAACTTAAGAAATGCTATGTTGCCATCTTGGATGAATTACAAGCATTTCCATTTGACATTCTCAAACTCTTTGCTAACCAAGAGTAAGCAGAGGATTTATTATCAAAAGATTCAACACTTCTTACATTATTAAATACTATGAACTTTAAAAAAGAGTTTATCTTCTCCGACATCCACTTTGTTTGAATTTGATAAATATACATTGACTATTTTACTTTTAAAAATAAGAGAAAGCAGTCTCTTCAATTTAAAGTGACATTTTCTCATAATAAATGTAGCCGATACCTAACCTTTCATTCATGTGAAACATTCATGAAGTAATACACTGAGAGAAAATGAAGTTTTAACAGCCTGAAAATGTGTCCAAATTTACCCAAGATTAAATATGCTAATAATATAGCTGGATTACAGTAATGATCACATATACAGATCAACGTGCTCAGTTTCCAAAATTAGTGCATCAACAGTCCTTATATCCATATTAATATATTGTGTATCCACTTTGGGTATTAACACCTGCATATGATTATACACATGGTTAATAAAATCATGTGACAAATTAATTAAAACCTCTTGCACTTGTTGGGACAATACAGCAAGAGTAGTAAGTGAATTAGCTGAATGAGTCAGGTGTCATCATGTTTCAGACATGTCAAATAGGAACCAGGTATAGTTCTTGCAGAGTATGTTCAATAGTATGAATTCTGTGTGGGTAGGTTTTGTGACTCAATGAACCCTCATTGCCACTTTTGTAATGCCACGAATACTTGTTGTCACTTTCGTAATGCTTGTTGTAGTAGAGACTTTGTAATCGCAGATACAACTATAGCACACCGTTGAACAATACTGGTGTCAGACACCTTCAAATAGCACTCACACTAAATAATACTTGCTCGAACAATAATCTGTATAGTATAGTGAATAGAGTAGAGACTAGCAGTCTGTATAGTAATAGAGGATAGAGCAGAATAGCGATCAGTCTAGACGTCATGCAACTTCTTACTTATGCATTTCCTCTATGGTCATGGGGTCTAATTAGTTCAATAGTGGGATCACCTTGTATGCTCACTGGCGATCTACGTTTAAACTCAAGTGTCGGCAGCAACACTTTATTCCTATATAACAGTAGGCATTATCCTGCTAGAACAGCATATCACTTTCCTGTTGCAAAAATGGCAACAAAATGGATTGAACAGTGTTATGGACATATATGGTACTGTTTCACAATCCCTAAAGGTAAGCAAGAATTGTAATTTATGGCACTCCATACCATGATGTCAGGTGTTGAACCTGTGTCACAGGCAAATACACTCTAGAAGATGTTGCTCTCCAGGTTTGCACAAGCAAATGATTATCATTTGAATAAAAGCAAAATCAATTTTCATCACTGAACACTATACAGTGCTATTCATTCTCCTACATGATTCTCAACACCACAAGTGATGTACACAATAGTGTTGTGGGTTAATCAAAATTCTGGCTCGAGACAAACATGCCCATAGTCCTGCTGCAGGTAAACAATTCTAAACAATCCACTTAGTACCACATTTGCTCTGTTCTGTGCTGGGGATGCTCCACTATCTCCCCCGGTGCCCTTATAATGCATTGACTTTTGTCAAGCATCAATGTGATATGGTCATGTAGAACCTGGTATACAGGTGGAAGAATGTTCATCTGATCACTGTTACCAACCATTGAAGCACCATCGATGCATTATGTCATAATTCTCCAAAAGGACCATCCAGACTCTTGAAGGTTTATAATCAAAGTTTTCCCAAATAGGCCTAATTGAATAAAAGGAGTATGTATTGCTATAGCATGACAACTGTCTGTTACACTGAACCTTAGCACAGCAAGTTTCATCATTTAAAGCTTAGAGACAATCTGTGCACTGATATGAACGTTACATCACAAAATGGCTATTCATTCAATTGGAATATCTATTACCTAGTAGCATACATATACTTTACCCAGGTCAAAATGTCAATTTTATTTTCTGTCAGCATATATCTTACCAAATATGTAATATTATATAAAATTGTTTGTGTAAAACATTTTATCTTAGAAATATCTACATATATTAACTCCCATGTAACTGCAAAATCAACTCAACCTAAGTTAGATTCAAGACATTTTATCCCGTGCTTGCTCTAACTTTATAAGCATTCTTTTATGGGGTAAATCAAAACAAATTTAAACTATAAATTATGAGTAATACTTAATAAAAAATATCTATTTCTCTTGATTATAAATATTTTTGTCCAAATTTATGACAACTAACAAGATAACAAAACATGACAATGAAACTGAAATGAAACAACCTGAAAATTATTTGTAATAGCATTTAATAAAAAGGAATAATTTTAACATCCCAATAGTTGAATTCTTTAAGCAAATACAGATCTTTGAAAGTATTATTGTAGGTTTTCAGTTTCTTATACATAATCCTTTGAATTAATATAGGGTGTTCCAGTAACTTGGACTGATTTTAAATGTGAATTAAGTTTAAGTGTCTAATGATTTTTTTTTCTTTTTGTTTCAGATTTAGCAACTTAAATAAAATATTAACAATCAAACAATGTGTTAAAGTTATTGAAGCCTATTACAAAAATGGACGTTCAAATTTATACGGCCCAATGATTCCCTAACTTACAAATCTGGAAATAAATGGAAGTTTTTTTTTTTCTGGTTGACAAGTGATTTTGAAAAAAAAAAAAAAAAAAAAACCTAAACAGAAAATATTAAAAGGTGATCTAAGTCACAAAAAAATCTTTGTCAAAGTTTAAAATAAAAATCACAACCTATAAGCTAACCATTACAGAAATAATGCAAAAAGAAAAATGTATTTAAAATAAATTTGTGATTTGCAAAATGTTTATGAAAAATCTGTACTTCAATAATGCTTTCATAGGATTCAAGCATTCATAATTATTTTTGCTATCCAAGGGAAAGATTTATCAGGGTTTTTTCTTGACAATAGAATAAACAAATGCAATGATCTCAAGTTATTCCATTTTACTCATGTACACATAGTGATTCAAAAAATTCGGTTTATGATGAATTCAAAATACACCAATCTAGATTTAATAAGGTTTATAAATATCAGTACATTAATCAAGCAAGGATATATCAATACAAGTTAAAAGGCTTAAGGTAAATATCTATACAGTACATGAGATTTATTCAGCAAGTCATTTTCATTTTTAAAAAGGTCCAATGACAAAAAAATTGAGAATAACCATCTAAATTCACATCAATAAGCATCTGTTTTAAAAAGAAATTCATGTAAAATATGAATTTTTAGAACAACATAAAGTTCATAATTATCATGTTATTATGACAAAAGAATTAAAGTCAGTTTGCTAGTCACAATATATATGCTTGTTAGGTTTATTTGCAAGGCATATTTAAACATGAGATTAAACAAAAAATGACCATCTAGAGCTGGTCAACTGACAGAGTAAACAACCCAATTAAAAACTAGTCAAGCACATGCCAGGTAATATGCAGTTCAGTAAAATTTACATTTACAACCACTGAATAAAAATTTTACTTTGTAAGATTTCTATAGTAATTGAAAGTTAAGAGTAGAAAATAAAATGTTTCCATAAAACAAACACATACAGAAGTAAAGAGTATAGAAACAGATTAATATGAGAATTGGCAAAATATCTGTTCTTTACCAAAGACAAAAAACAATTTTCTAAATCAATATTATTAAACACAATGTTAAGAATAACCAAGAGCTAAATGCAAAAATGCAGTTCATTTTCATATCAAGAGTTACTTTTCTTTAAAACTAATTTAAGATTAAAAACAGCTGTTCAAATTTACTAACTCTTGTCTCTTGCAGTTTAACTTGTAAATTATATGAAATATCAAAATGTATAGAAAGTTTCAAATATTAAAAAAACTGTTGTTCTTTGGTCATTGCATATCAATTTTCTTCTAATCTGTAAAGAAAAGGGAAAATAGAAAACAAAAATTCCATTAGAAAATATCAAGCAACAGAAACAGAGCATAACCAATTCAAGCTTTATACATGAATATAAGAAGAGTGGGACTAAATTCATTACATATGTCTTGAATACTTAAAAAAGAAAAGAATTAAATAAAAAGACATTTTATTCTCAGTAATTCTTAAGCTGAAAAAAAAAAAAAAAAAAAAATTAAGAATGTTCACATTTCAGAGTAGAACAGTGCTATACCATTCTTCATTTCTGATTGGTGCTTTCTAATTTGTTAAATAATCGGCAGATATAGAATTTCAATTTCAAGCACCCAATTATAAAATTGAGAGTACCAAACATCTGAATGCTGAAATATAATTTATGAGGAAGTATATTTTCCTGTTGTGGTCTTTTCTTTTTTCATAACTAGAAAATATAATTCCTGATTATCTTATTTACAATGATTAGATAATGTTTAAACTTAGCAGCAATCATCTTACAACCTTAGTTAACTGAAATCTGAAATTTAAAAAAGAAAAAAAATTTTAAGTTTAAATTAAAAAAGTTATAACTCATATCTATATAAATTTTGTATCTCAACTTTTAATTAAAAAAAAAAAAATCGCAAAAACACTGATAATTTTAATCAATCCTTCTCAAAATAGTTATAATATATATACTCTGAAAAGCCTTTCCATTCTATTCAAAATAAATTTAACCACCAAAAAGAATGATTTAAAAGGGAAATTAATTCTTTTGACAAAAGCTTTCATTATATATGGGCTATTTATTGATGGCTTTTGGTTTATTTTTTTCTGAAGTGGAGGATTGTCCTCAGTTTCTATTTTTTCAAATATGCTAAAATGGTTTGTTTTTCTAGACAATTTTTGAAGTTTTTAACTTCTAGTTGTGTTTTTATTTTGAGGAGGATCATTGGCATGGCTTATTTGGTTAGGTGGTTCTTGTCTCTTTGGGGATCTCTCTTTCGGGGCCATTAACAAGGAAGAACCTTCAGTAAGAGTGGTCAGATTGGTGATCTTTGATTTATGTTTGGTGATTTTTAGGTATTGTGAGAGGTTAGTTGAGGTATTGGTCATTTTGTTTGTCAATTTTTTTTATTTTTTTTTTTTTTTTGGTGAATGGTTTTATGTTTTTGATGGGTTCGTTTTTGTGAGGATCGGGTTTTGCTTTTTCCAAGTATTGTTATTACATGCACACGCAAAGAATGATACACATTTGTTTCTCACTGATCAATGTTACTTGGAATTTCCTGCATATAGCAATCATCAGGCACAAATTAAAACTGTTTTATTATTACTACCAACAGTCATTGTTCAGTAATATATATATATATATATATATAAAAACAAATGTTGGTCAATGATCCGGTTCTATTTTCAGTAGCCTCTCAATTATTGTTTTGTATTTGACAAGCATTGGTTCTTCTGCATTTCACCCACATGATTTACTTTTCTTCCTTTCAGATTTTGTATATTTATGTATATGCCAGATGATCTTTATGACAGCATCTTCATTTGCTCTATTGCATTGACTATCAGAACAGCTAATGTCTATGTCCACATTTCTTACACATTGGTCATCTCATCCATGATGTCCATATTTCTAACATTTATAGCATCTTAAATGAGGAGGGTATGTAGTGGTCCACATTCTCAATGGTGTACACTATTTTGATTTCTTTTAGGGTTGAAGGGGTTTGATGGTAACTGTGTTTGCATCAGTTTCCCTTCAATTTTATGTTTATTCTTCTAAGAGCTAAAACCCCATGAATTTTGTGGCCCATTTTCATCTCATCCAGTGTGCAAAAGTTAGTTTGAGGTTTTTCACTATATCCTTGCTTGTGTTTAGTATTTTGTGCAAATATGTTTTTTATTTTTACTCTGTGGAATGTGTCTGTTCTCACCAATGACTCAGCTTACTCCTTTTCCACTTCAACCAGAAGATAGCCAGTTTTGAGGTCAATTTAGAAGATATAATTTTTTCTATTATAAATGGTGATGATTTTTGACAGGGAGTGTCCTCCACTGGAACTCTTCAAAACTCAGGTGATGCCCACTCTTTCTCATTATCCAAATCACTGTCAACATGTAGTCACTTTTTTCTTTAAACCTTCATTGTCCTTCTTCCTCACTTGCACAATATTAAAAAAATATCAAGATTGACATGACAGGGATACAGAAACTTTTATTTGAGGGGGTAACTTCAAACACCTTCAGACTGTTAGTTACTCAAGCCAAGTTTTAGTGTAACTTCATTTTATTTATTTTTACAACCATTTCTAAATTTTGAGGCTTTCAAACCAATTTTCAGCCATCACTTTCTGACTAACATATGAAAATAGGTCTAGTGCTGATCCTGATGGTATTTGGATTGAAAATGACTAAGTAGTTTAACACACACACAAATGGCAGGGCTTGACTTGACCAGTTGATTAGATCAGGCCTCTCCAATTATGCACTTAACATACAGAGTGTTGTACTTCACATATGTTCCATTAATCTTCAGGATCATGTACTAGGATCCTAGCCTTAGGAATCCCAACCTGTAACTAACCCTTTTTTGGTGAATGGTTTTTATTCTTTTTGCAAAAGTGTATCCTAAATGCCACCAACAGAGCATATATCCAAAAGTGATAGGAGTGATTTTACAATTACTTGAAAAACCTTTGCACAAATTTCAAAACTATTTTTCAGTAACATAGTGAAACTAACACCAATACACTTGCAGGCCTATTTTTCATATTACTTGATTGTTGTAAATTCAACCCAGTACAAGAGTTAATCTTTCTAAGACATCTAGATTGTCACAAGAAATCTCAAACCCAAACCATGAGTAATTAAAAAAGTAAAAAAAAAAAAACAACTGTGTTGGATAACTATAAAAGAATTACTTCTTTCAGCACAATAGAGTAATTTTGCATATAAAGTATGGAATTTCCTTAGCTGTGAGTGAGTTGGTCACATTAGTGTATATTTGTCATCATTACAGTAATCTGTGTTACAAGAAAATCTCAAATTTATATTTGAAGTAATCTACATTACAATACATTGACTACAAAGATTCAGACTACCACGAAGACAACTTCAACTGATACATCAGACATTATATCAAACTTTATAAATTAACTTAAGTATAACTCTGAAAAGAATACAGTTGAAACAATATAAAGATCTATTTTTTTGTTGACTATTCATCATGTGGTTATTGTAGTCTGTGTTACAAGAAAATGATAGTAACTTTACTTCGGTGTAACTTTATCTCAGTAAAAATGCTAATATTTTTTCATATAGCTAATTTAATTACATATAAAGTGATCTCATGCCAGAAACTGGCTTTAACACAAAAGTAATTGGGATCTTCTCATGACATATGCCAGAAGATTTTTAAAAACTTTACAGGTTTAAGCAAATAACTTGAGAAGTAAAAACAAACAACTGATCTATCAACAATTCTCACTCCGTGGAATTTTTTTCATTGTATACTATAATAAAACCTGCTGACAAATGTTGTGTATATATATATATATATATATATATATATATATATATATATATACACATACACACACTTTAAAGAATACTGTAAATATTTACAGATGCATGACATTTAAGGAAGTAATGGAAAACAGACTCATTATATATTAAGGAAGTAATGGAAAACAGACTCATTTCCTTGATAAATACGCTGACATATCTTCAAGAAAAACTTTTATTCTTTCTTTTACTACTAATCCCTTCAGTGAACATGTTCCCTTATTTTCCCTTTCCACACAGGCATTGTAAATAATACAGGATGTTCCAGTATTTTTTTTTTTATTTACTTATTAAACTCAGCAGCACACGTGTGAACACCCAAATAGATCACATCAGTTATCATAAATTGGAAAAATTTAACAGATCCAAAATATTATGAAGAGCAAAAGAACTAAGATGGAAATGTTGAAAACATTCTAAAAATATATTTTTAATGGATTCCTTGAGTAAATGAATGGTAAAACAGCCTGGAAGGGAAAATTAAATGGATAAACATTGCTTACATCTACAAAGGATAGGAAATTACGAAGGGTAATGATCATCCATGTCCTGAAGAGACAGCACATAAAAGAAGAGCCCAACTAGTTGGAAAAAATGGTAATCTTTTCTGATTTTGAAAAGGGACAACATTACAAGTGATTATTTTATTCAAAATATGTTTATATTTTTACCAATATTTTTAGTCTTTTTGTTTGTTTTTTAAATTGGTTTCACTTCATGCAAGACAGTAAAGCCACTAAAACACAAAGGATTACAGGGTGTGGAAGAATTAGGAACAGAAATATTAATAATGAGCAAAAAGAGTAATCAAGAGGACAGTAGATAGTGATTGACATTACAATTAAAACTGGCTGGAAAGCATGGGACCGGAAGGGAGTTCCACAAATGAGAAGTGCAAGAAAAGAAACTTAGCATAGAACTTACAGCTACATCTAGCCAGCTCAATTGTAAATTGATGAGATCTTGACGCTAGTCTAGTACTGCATTTAAATTCAAGAAGTCTAGAACCATAGAGAAGAGCTCATCAAAACAGTTACCATGAAAGCATTTATAGGAAAGACACAAAGAGGCAACCCTACAGCAGTGGGAAAGTGACTGAAGTTATGCCACCAGATCAGGACCAATAATATTGCCAATTCTTCTTTGGATCTTATCAAGGTGCTCAAGGTAAATGGCATTGACACCAGACCATATGTGGCAACAATATTCTAAGCATGGTGAACTGATAGATATGTAAGAGATTCTGGAGAGAAAAGTGTCTCACATGACACAGTGAATGAACTTTCTTAGCAGCTGAGCTAACAATGGTTTCAATATAGTCTTTCCACTTCATGTCAGCTGAGAATGTGAGCCCAAGAAAATGCAACAAGTTACTTTTCATAATGTTTCCACCACCATGCTTAATGGTTGGGATGATGTTTTGGGGGTCCAAGTTAGCTTTTTTTTCCCCCTCCAAACACAGCGAATTGAGTTGATGCCAAAAAGCTCAATTTTAGTCTTGTCTGACCAGAGCACTTTCTCCCAACCCTCCTCTGAATCATCCAAGTGCTCATCTGCAAACTTATGATGGACCAGTACATGTGCCTTCTTGAGAAGGGGAACCTTGCAAGCACTATATGATTTCAGTCCACTACAACAGTGTGTTATTAATGGTCATCTTGGTGACTGTGGTCCCAGCTGTCTTGAGATCATCAACAAGCTCTTGCTGCATAGTTCTGGGTTGTTTCCTCACCTTTCTCATCATCAGGTCCACTCTACGGTGGAAGATCTTGTGTGGAGTTCCAGACCAAGGGAGATTGATAGTTAATTGGCGTTTCTTCCATTTTCTTATTATTGCACCAACAGTTGCCAGTCATCTTGTAGCACATTCTAGTCTTATGCAGGTATACAATTTTGTTCTGGATGTCCTAAGACAATTCTTTTGTCTTGCCCATTGTGGAAAGATTAGATTCTGATTCATTGAAGGATTCTGTGAACTACTGTCTTTCATACAGGTAATGAGTACTTGATTAGGATTAATAGTTGAGTAATAGGACTAGCCTATATGCCTCCTGGTCACATAACCCGTCTGTAGGGCCTGAATCATTGCTGGTTGGTAGGGGGTGAAATGTTTATTTTTTCAATAAAAAAGAAATAAATGTTCAAAATTAATATGTGATTTTCTAGAATTTTTTTATATTCTATATCTCACTTTCAAGATGGACATACTCTGAAAATTATAGACTGTTCCCATTTTTGTAAGGTGGCAAACTCAGAAAATCAGCAGGGGATGAAATACTTATTTTCCTCACTGTACAATGATAAACACAAAACATGAGAATACGAGTCTTAAAAAAATAAAATAAAAACATTCTGTTAATATATTTTTATATCAAGTATATCAATAAAAAAACCCAACAATATTAATGTCAATGTCATTAAATGGTTCTGTACCAAATAAAGATTTGAAGAACTACATAAATCTTGAAAATTTAACAGCTGATATCTTTATCATAGTAAATGCAAGTAATTTTAATAATTTTAACTAAAAGAATTTAGATTAAAAAAAAAATTAGTTTCATGTAAATATATTTTTTTAAATTTTTATATTCAAACAAAAGTTTGAAACATCCTACAAAAGTTTAATTACTGTAATATTTTCACATTTCAGTTTAACTCAGAGTGACTATAAATATCTTATTCCAAAACAGGACATTAGAAACTGTTTGCAGCTAATAATATGATTTTCCAAACTTACTGGGAAAAACTTGTATTAACAAATTTTTTTTAAGTTGAATCTTTCAGTTTATTGTTAAAATTTGCAAGATAAAAATGTTATAAGTATCATCACATTCATAAACCACTTTATATACAAACATGTCTCAATAACAAAGTTTCAATTGAAAATCAAGTTCCAGTAATTCAAATTAAGATGGCAATTTAGGAGATTTTCTCATAACTGCATTTCTAGTAAAATCCAACAATCTTAGCAAAACTTAATGGTCAAGATGACACCAAATCTTCCCTAGAAAGAAGGCACTGAATCATAGTTTATATTTTTAATTTAAAATTTGAATTATAATCTCTTCCGGGATTTTAAATTTTTTTTTCTTTTTCTTACAATGATGATGTTATAAATGAATAACATCCTTTATTTTCAAGACAGGAAAACAAACTATTTTCAATGAAAACATACTCAAGCAACTTCAATATAAATCTTAAAGTAAAAAAATAAAATTATATAATTAAAATTTTTACAAAAGATTTTTTAAATCTATTCTTAAATATGTTGAAATGAATTATAGTATTTTTTATAAAAAAAAAAAACTATTTGTTGATATTTTTAGTTAATCAGAATTTGATATTAATGTATAAAAAAAACTAACAACACTGGTAATTACTGGAATTCTGTGTCATATTATACAAGAAAACTGCCAATATACATTTAAAATACTATGAAATTAAAATCACAATGTGTACAAAAGTTTCAATATTAAATGAAAAACAATTTTAGCATGCACAAAATACAATCCACTACTTTTTTATGAATACTATATCACTGAATAAAATTGTCTTATGTGTGTGATTCAGTACTTCTTTTGAGTTATCCCTGAAGCCATAAAATTAAAATATTGACCAAGTTTGAATATCGGTACATACTAAATAATATCTTCAGCAGTAAATCTGATCATTATAATTCATTTGTAACCTTTATAACATATGCAAATCACTTTTCCTATCACTAGTCAACATATAAAATCCAGTAGTCTTTTTTTTTCATTTGGTATAATAGGATAAAATGGTTTAAAAACCCTGCCAGGTAGACAAACATACCCAATCATTTATTTCCTCTTTAAACAAGTCTTATTTTTTCACAAGTTTCCTATTGCATTTTGGGAGAACTTTTGGCAAACTTGAATAAATATGCTTACAATAAGATGGAGTGTCAATAGGATGGTTTTTCCCATGACCCTACTTTTTTAACTGCTATCACTCTTTGGTAATGTTTGTTGTTTTAAAAGCTGAGGATTAGAATTGTTATAAAACCTAAACATATGAAAGTGAATTTATACATTTTCTTTGTTCTTGAGAATTGACAACAAAAATAATAAACACTATTTATTTATTTATTAGATTGTTTACTTACACTATTATATTATTTATTAGAATGGTTGGCAAAACTTCAGCTAATTGCCAATTTATTCAAACTTTATAAAATGGTAAATAATAAGGATTTTCTTATTGTTGGTTCACATAAATAAATTTTTTTTTAGACTTATTCCTTTATAAATTGATAAATATTGCATTTATTGTAATTGTATTAGTTTTGAATGTTGTAAATATAAAATTATTCTTGTAAATAAACAGTCTAATAAATAGTGTTTAATATTTTTGTTATAACTTCTCAAGAACAAAAAAATGTATAAATACATTTTTATCATATAGGTTTTATTCCAATTCTAGTCATCACTTTTGAAAACAAACACTGCCAAAAAGTGAAGGTTGTTAAAAAGCAGAATCATGAGAAAATCTATCCTTTTGACACTGTCATATTGCAGGCATGTTTATCCATGATTGGCAAATTTTTCTTTTTAATATATTTTTTTTAAATGTCCTTTCCAAAATGCAATAGAAAATAGCTAAAGTATATCAGTTAAAAAAAAAAGAAAGAAAAAAAAAAGAAAGAAAAAAAAAAAGAAAAAGAATAAGTCTTTCATAAAAAAGAAAATCAAACATGTTTGTCTCATAAGCTATAAATCATCTGATTTGACCCTTCTAATTCAGTTCTGATTAGTCAGATATGAAAAGAAAATGAGACACCTTTATTAGAAACAGTTTATTTTATAAATTAACTTGTATATCTGATTAAAAAAATCTTAAAAACTTCATCTGTATATGAAAAAGTAAAGGAAAAAAAAAGACTGCAAGTCATACACATGACAGCATAGCTATTTTTGC
The DNA here is from genome assembly GCA_903632075.3 of Acanthosepion pharaonis. Taxonomy (NCBI): domain Eukaryota; kingdom Metazoa; phylum Mollusca; class Cephalopoda; order Sepiida; family Sepiidae; genus Acanthosepion; species Acanthosepion pharaonis. The sequence goes on from CAHIKZ030000495.1 coordinate 75,040, forward strand.
TTTTATAATTTGCATGAGCAGAAAGACCAGGTAGCAACCAATTCATGAATATTTTATAAGCCATCATGAATGTCTTTATAAACCAGCTGCTAGACTGTAGATACACAATGGTACCTAATATAAAATATGGCTTGCTATATATTGCCCAAACAGTTAACATTATTTCTGATTACAATAATTTCTCAAAAAGTATAATTAGTTGTAACAATTGTCCACTCTGCATGAAGAATGCTATTCATGTGTAGGTGTTTATTTATGGTTGAATAATAAAACAGTTTGTGGTTGGTATCTCTTGCTTGAAGTTTTGTTTGTTTTTGTTTCTTGCTACAAAGTGAGCTATTCATTCAAAAAAGTAATATCAACATTATATTGATTGCTATCCAAAATACACAAGATATTTGAAGTTATTTCATTTTTTTATGAAAAAACATTTAATAAATGACAAAATATAATAAGCCAGCTGTAAATGAATAGTTGGCTCAATTTTAAATTTCATTGATAACTTATTAACTGGTCAGAGCAGATTTTATTGTTTTATAAATACAGAAATTTAATAACTTGGGACTATGATATTTTGGTGTTTCATCATATTAGCTCAAATATCTTGTCGGTCACTGCAAGGCAACCACTTTTTTTTTTACTGTCTCCATCACTGAAGTGCCTTGTACCACTATCTGATTCATTCTGATATCAATGGGGTAGCATAGATAACATATTGTGATAAGTAACAAATTTGATACATATATAGCATAATATTTTGAAGAAATATACACAAGTTATTGCAGAGTGGCATTATGATGAATATGGCAGCCATTTTCCAAAATTTATGTCAGTGGTTACTAGCACATCACATTTCAGTACACAAACTTTTACAAACAAGTGAAAAATGTTTTTTTATTACAATGTAAGGTAATAATAAAAGAAAAAAAAACAAAAAAACAACAAAGTGGTAAGTTCCTCTACATGATATACAGATAACTCCTAGTAGTAGCAAATAGTTATATATTAACATAGACCATGTAACAATGTTTAGTGAATATACTGAAGTCATTAATGATGCTACTTCATTTAACTAAAAAGACCAATTCAAATGTTGTATAATATTTACATCAGTCTTTGAATACATCTTGACCATGTTAATTCTTGATCACAGCAAGAAAACTTACCATTGAACATGGCATTGTATTTTAATGCTTAACTAAATGAGAAATCTTAGTGTCACATTCTCCCTCACAGAAGTAAAAACATATATACAGTCTTCTTACATCACAGCAAAAGAGATTGGCAGGAATTTGATGCTTGTAATAAGGTCATCCAGTGGGGCTTGATCATTTCTTGTTTTCACCAACCACCAGTCGGTTGGTGATGGCAGTAGTGTGTTTGGTTCCAGTGGCTTCCTTGCTATGTGACCACTCTGGTAAAATGCTCTCTTAATGTGCCCCACCAGAGCAGCTAAAGTTGGCAGGATTTGCTGCATTAACATTTTCTGTAGAAAGAGTGGTTTCATTTCTATAAGCTGTTACACATCTCCAAAGTTCTTAACCAGTACTGCAAAGGGTCCAGCTATCATTCATTACCATAAAACCTACCACTTCATCACTTCTGATGCATGCATTATTCTGATCATGTGCTCAAGCAGTGGAGGTTACTGAGAAGATCTGAATGGTGAAATTTCCAGCATTAAATTAGCTGGCAACATTTGGGAATCTTCTATTTTGTTCTTGAAGGTTAGTGACTTGCATGGTATGCAGTTTAGAACATGTTATCCATACTGATTCACAGAGTTCTCTTCATCAGATGCCTGTGCAAGAATCTTCTGCACATTTTCTAATATTCTTCCTTAATGTTCTGGTTAAAACTTGGTTAATGTATGTTACCAATGTTAGCATCACTAGTTAGCTAACATGTTGCATTGTGGATATGAATTGTAATTGATGTACTTTTGTACAAATACAGTCAAAACCTGTTCCAGATGGCCTAACACCATGTCTTAAAAAAGAATGTTTGCAGCAGTATGCATCAGATAAAATAAAATAATTCTACAGTTCCAGTGGTAATATAATGAAGTGGAAAGTTGAATAGAATTGTGAGTATTTGGTTTGGTTTACAGCATATCAATATCAATGGGTTATTTAATGCTGACAATTTTTATTGTTGGTAATATTTCGTTTTGTCAAAAATCTATTTCTGATAATATTTTTTTTCTTTCAAAAATGTATTGCTGGTAATATTTTTCTTTTCAAAGTATTTCTGGAATTAAAACCTACCTTTACACTTTCATAGTGCCTTTACCCCAGTTTCGGGGTTAAATATTTGCCCATAGCTGGGTCCCTAACAGACGCTACCACCCCGGGTCAGGGTGGACCAGCAAATAAGATGTGGTACGCTCCTCAAAACCTCCTGATCAGAGGCCTGGCTGCTGGATGTAGTTTATCGTCTTACCCAGGATGCAGAATTGTGAGTAGTATTTTTGGCTTTCAGATTTACAAAGCACTAGCTTATATCCATTATTGCATGTGATTCTAATAGAATTGTAAAGTCTGATCATCTGCAAGTGGATCTTTTGAAAAATGGCTGACAAGGCCATCAGGAGTTGAGTTTGTGATGGCCCAATATCAATTAACATATTTGCCAGATTCAGTGTTTTTTTTGTTTTGTTTTTATCACGAAATGAACACGTGATATCTACTAGAGGAGGAAGATTCTGAATAAAGAAATTTATCATGAAATATGATCTTGGTTGTTCCCCCCAAAAATCACATCTATTTACCCATGCTGTTAAAGTGATGTATTTTAAGTTCATACTATTTATTATTAGGCTTTGCATGTGAGTCTTAAAATATATTTTTCCCAATTAATATAGGTATACTCTGCTTTTCATAGAGTTGGTCTTTTCACCTACCAGCTTTGTAAACATCTGAATAATTTTTCATTGTCATAAAGATACTGCCACCTAGTATCGCAAGTGCAAGGGAGATAACTTAAATATTATTTTAGAATTACCTGCCTTTAAGCAAAAATTATAAATTGTGCATATATATGTATTCACTTTAAAATAAAATAAGCTTTAAGTTTTGATTAATGAAAGTTTACAAGCTAAAAGTTATAATTCAAAATGACCACTTGTTACATTCACTATAGCCTTTAATCTCTTCTCAACTGAAGTGCATGACTTTTTCACCACCTTTTTACTCAGATTTTAACAATGCCATAAGAGCTTCTTTCTGGTCTGGCACACTTGAGTATGAGATACATGAAACATCACTCTCCAATATGGACCATATCACAAAGCCCATAGGATTAGTGCCAGAGTTTGGAGACTAAATTGACTTGTCAAAATAAAAAAAAACAAAAAAAAAAAAAAAAAAAAAACAACAGAAATATCACTTGCACAGTTCTGCATCAAATTTGCTGTGTATGCAGGAGCTCTGTCTTGAGTCAAGATAGTGACTTCCAAATGTGGCTGACAACCAAGGCAACACATCTCTCTCCAACATTTGCTGGTAAACTAGTCACATTCACTCCTCCTTCAATGAACACCAAAGGCGACTTTGAACCATCAGAAGAAACAGCAGCCAAAACCATGACACCAGTTGCTCTCTGTCACCTGAACTGTATTACAACACCTTCAGGAATGCTTTGTGGTGAAATGGTGTAAACCCTATCATTTTTGTAGTTGACCACAGCTTCCACTGTGAAAAAATTCTCATCAGACAAAAAGAATCTGCAGCATGCTGCATCCCCCTCCAACATTTTCTTCCCTCTGTTATGCCATTTTTATTTGGAGGCACTTGTCATTGAATCTCATATACTTTTAACCCCAAATTTTCTTTCACAATTTTTCTTAGCAAACTATCCAAAATATCCAATTCTTACCATCTTCCTCATGCTTCTTTGTGGATTTCTTTTTAGCCTCTTGATGGCTTCAATGACTCTGAAGCTGAATAGTTTCTTCCAGGAATTGTATTTGGTAAGGTTGTTTGCGCTTCTTGAAATACGTGAGTATTCCACACATTAAAAATAGTTTTTCTGCAAGCATTCAACTGTTTTATTACCTCAAAATTCATCATAGCAGCCATTTTCAATGCAACAATTTTGTTTGGGTCACTATACTTAAACTCTAAACAATAAAACAAAAAAATGTTATGCAAAATTTGAAACTATTTTTTACAAATAGGTAAGTTTCAATTCGTTTAATAGGTAAATACAGTGGGGGGGAATAAATATTCGTACACTTGAAAAATTGTATTTTTATAAATGTAAAAGCCTTAAAATTAATCTTGGCACATTTTATGTATAAAGACACATACTATTAAAAAATAATAATAAACTTAATTAATTCTTATTCTAACAGAAATTAATGCATTTTTTTTTAATTCTAACTGGTGAAAAAAGTATTCGTACAAATCAATTATTAGAATAAAATAATCAATTAGTTATGAAAAAAGTATATTCTAGAATGTTCCAGTAATGTTATCAGTAATTATAGTTAATGCTATTAGCCATTATCAGAGCATTCTGCAATTTCTAGTCTTACAAGAAGGTTCTAATAATGCCTAAAGTTAAAGAATTGACTATTTCACAAAAACAACACATTTTGTCTCTTTGGAAGAGAATGTTGCAAGAGTTATTATCAATACAGGAAGAATATATCTAAGGATTCTATGTACTGTGGGAATATTTATCCTCCAACTATGTCTGGATAATAAAAAATTTAAAAAAATAAAGTGATAATAAAAAACACCTAGTAATCCACTGGTAAGTGTTGCAGAAATACAAAAGATAAAAACTTAAACAAAAATTAAGTAAGTATTTCTGCATCATGTAAACAGAAGTCAATAAAAGCACAACAGGAGTGAACCACTCTTACTGAAGTTAGCTGGAGAGAGAGAATGCAAATAACATACACGTTAATTCACACACACATTGTGTACCTTTAGGGCAGATGTGATTGTAAAGCAAAGATTTTCTTTGCCACCAGCATCATGAAGAGACAAAATTCAGACTTGTTCTTACTCTTCACTTTTTACTCTATTTTCCCTACTTACATATAACTATCCCTACCACCACCATCACAACTTGATTCACCACTTTTTAGCAATTATTTTGTTTTTACTTACATTTTAACAAGGCTTAGTTAAACAGGAAACACAGTAAAAAGAGATTTTTTTTAAAAAGTGTGTGGAAACAAATAGAAGGCTATACAGTACATTTTGGTTTATCAAAACTGTATTCTTTTTGGCAAAACTATGTGAAGAAGATACAAATAAAATTCTGACAAATACTAGACACTCAAGTGAATTCATGTAAGATTTTTTTTTTTGAATCGGTGACAGTGCTTTCCTTCCTGATTAGCCTAGCCAGTAACAGAATGGGTCTTGAGAATATTTGATTAATACAGCCAAATTGGGAACATAACCAAGAAGATGTTATCCAAAATCAACAAAACATAATCCCATATCAATAAATGCTTGTTTTTAATGTGGATTAGCAAACAGATGAGCAAAGAAAAGATTGTCAAAAATGAATATAAACAGATTTCAAATTAAGATTTACAAGAACAAATTCATATCACTATTTTTTTTTATTATAATTATTCCTCTGCAAGAAAGCATTTGAGTTATGATGAAAAAGATAGATTTTATGAATTATGAACATTGTTTTACAACAACTTGATTCTTATATAAGGGTTATTTTCTAGGAAACAAATTTGAAAAATTGGGTAACTTTAAAGAAAAAAACAAATTTAAAAATGTGCTGGTTTCAGTTTGTACTATACAAAAAAGATTACTGCTACAAAAAAGGTCTTTTTAATCATCTTTAGTGTCCAAAATAATTATTATATATGATGAGTAAACAGCTAAGTTTAATTATAAATACCTTTTTTATCCATTGCAATCAAACAAACATGCAAAATTTACAATACACATATCAATATTCAACAAGCAAGATAAGATTTACATAGATATCTGCACTTTTAATTTACTGAAAGAAAAAAAGGATATTACTCTTTCAACATATTACTCTGCAACACTCAAGAATTTTGCAACATAAAATGCAAATACACAGACATCTAACATACTTTACTGCTTGGCCACAAAAGACTTTACAGTAAGCAAGGCTCTTTTTAACTTATTTAAGGAAGGCACATAAAACTTTCATTAAATTTATCTGTTTCATTCTAATATCTATATTATAGCTGTCAAAATTACTTTCAGGAACAGCACTGAACACACTAGACATATTTATCAAATCTATGAAAGTATTTTTTTTAGTGTATACCATTTCTGACATCCAAATGTATATAAAACTTGATTTTTTTTCCTTCTATTGAGAAAGCAAGAACAATCTTGTAAGAAATTACAAATGTAATACTTTTCAGAATCCAAGTTTATCATGACAGTGTCTATAAAGATATTGATGCATCAATTAATCTTATTCATTCAAGTATTCATATCTTCAACAAAATATCTATATCAAGGTATTTGTAGATATGCATAAATACTGATAGCAGAGTTTGAAAGCAAATAAACCAGCAGTCATATCAGCAAAAGCAATTCTTTATTTTGAGATTAAAGGAAGACACAGGCTGGTACCCAATTGGGGAGGAATTCACCTTAATATTTTAGTCATCTGTTAGACTCAAAGCAAATAGTACCGAGACACAACAGGTCAGAGGTGGCAGTATCAGTGCCATACCTTTATGTAACCACAGCTAAAACAACTACCAGGTGTTTCACATATAAAATAAAAAATAGGTCAGCATTTTTGTGCTTGTCCATTGGAGATCTGGCCATAAAAATAGGATGGGAAATTTAGCTAAAACTAAGAATAGTATATGACTGTTTTCTGTTTGAAAATAGTTATAAATTATGGCAATAAAAATTACATTTCATCAAGTTTATCATTTTTCAAGATTATGTTCGCAACAAAATATTTGCTAAATGGAATTATAGATAATTCAAATGGCAGAAAGATACAAAAGATAGAAAATATGTCAAAGAATACAGATAATGAGTTGGGAATAAGCACTATAAATGCACTGAATTTGAAATAGAAATCAATAAAGAGAAGCCTTAGGTTTATAATTTATCATTTTTTTTTAATCATTTCACCCCAAGCAAGTCAATAAAGTCACTAAGATACAAGGGGTTACTGAGTGAAAGAATAAGAAAAAAAAAAGAAACATTATTAAGGACTGAAAACAATATAAGAGTAATCAAGAAGACAGTAGATAATGATTGATATTTAAATTTTTGAAGATCAAAGTTGGCTGGAAAGCATGGAACCAGAAGTTCCACAAATGAGAAGTGTGAGAAAAGAAAATGTTAGCACTGAACTTACAGTTGCATCTAATCAATTCAACTGTGAAATTGATAAGACCTTACTGCCAATCTAGTACTGTGCTTAAATTCATAAAATCTAAGTACCATAGTGGAGAGTTCATTGGAACAATTACCATGAAAGTATTTATATAAAATGCTATATTACAGTGATGGGAAAGCAACTGAAACTGAGAAATCAAGTCAGGGCCAATAATATTGCTGATTATTCTTTGGATTTTACCAAGAATCTATAAATATGTAGCAAGAGCACCAAACTATATATGGCAACAATATTCAAAGCATGGACAAATGGTAGACATGAATATGGAAGGTTCTGGAGAGAGAAATGGTCTAGCATGACACAGTGAACCAACTTTCTTAGCAGGAGACCTAGCAGACCTCAATATAATCTTTCCACTTCATGTCAGCTGAGAATGTTAGACCAAAAAGGTGCAATGAGTCACTCTTCTGGACATTAGAATCAGCCATGCTGATGGGAGGCAGAAAGGGGTCTTGCAGATGATTAACAGACAGAAGTTTTTGTTTTGGAGACATTAAAATTAACAAGCCATTCCTTACCCAGAGTTAACTGCAGATTGTAGGTCTTTTTTTCTTTTCTTTTTAAAATCAGCTTCAAATTTAACTTTACTGAACAGAACAGAGTTGAGAACTAATGCCATCAGAAAGATCACTGATGAAAATTAAGAACAAAGTAGGTTCAAGCCCTGGGGGATACATTAGTACAAAAAGATCAAAAAGAATGACCATCCATTTCACAATTTAAATAAGACTGAAGGAGTTCAAAAATCCATCCAGAAATACCATAATCTTTCAACTTGTGAAGACCAGTATGCCAAATATTGTTGAACATTTGAGATGTCCAAAGCAACATCCCAAGCTTCAGTCATATCATTCAATAGAGAGAGAGTGGAAAATCAGGCTAAGATACTCCAGCATGGCAGTATAAATAATCAATATTTAACATTTACTCATCAGAGTCAAAATTTGTTAAATTTTATTTTGCAAAGTATTTAAAGTATTTTTCAAGTATACTCAAATTAGGAAATTTTTCAATATATTAAAACTTATACAGATTTTGCCATTTTATGTAACATGGTTTGTTGCAACTTCATTTATCAACATACATAACATATTTTCAAAAGTAATTATCCAATAAATATATTATACAAATAAATAAAATAATATATAAACAATATTGATTCAATTGTTCTGAAGTCTATATTTTTGCATTAAAAATACAGATTAAAAGTGAGGGAAAATCTACAAGCACAAAAACTGAAATAGAGGAAGAGCAATAAAATCATGTCCTGTCCTATATTTTATCACTGAGAAATTTCACTTGAAAGTGTTCACAAGGAAGTCTTCAGGAAAGTTCCCATTTAGTCTAGCTTAATAAGCAACAAGAGTTACTCCCTCACTTTCACACCTCCTTCACACTCATACTGTCAGTCATATTTTACTATCAGTTAATATAGATTTATACCTCTGAAAAACAATCAATGTTCTTAGAAACATTTATCTATAGTCAAAATAATTTTGTTTGTATCTGTGATTTTCAAGCATACTGGAGTGTATCTAAGTCATTTAAATACCATTTCACATAAAAACACCAAACAACCAAAATGATTTTGTTGCTTCTTCTAAATGAAACAGGAATACTTATTTGTATCTCTAAATGCACATATGCTTATGAAAATAAATTTGAATCAAATGTGGATACATTGATGTAATTAGTGCACTGTCTAGCATTATAATGCATTTATTTATATAGATGATTATCTATATAAATAAATGTGAAATTTGAGCTCAATTCTACCTCTCCTGAAGTTAAAAGGTCCCAATGCTATAGTAATTTACACATGGTATTTACTGTTTCCCCACTGAGACAAGATGTGACACAAGGTCTTTTTTAAGGTGGGGGACCCGAGCACTAACACCCAGACAAAGAACAAAAATTGCCCACAGCTTCCACAACCATAGGTTGCGCTTGCCTTGGTGCAAGCCCTCTCTCTGGTGCCATGAGAGGGTACAGCCTCAGGCAGCTATTCCCCAGGGCTGGGCACCTCTCAGTATAATTTTCCTCAGTTGCAACTCTGTCCTTTGACAGAGTAGCCCCTAAGTGCACTCTGCCCAAAGACAGAGATGCAACTGGGAGATGATAAGTAATGTTACAAACCCCTCACGCTAAAAGCTCAATATCTGAGTTAATATATTATCTACTTCTAGATATCACTTTTCAGGTTTAACTAATTTGCATATTGATTTTAAAAAGTATATTTCATTAATTAACTGTCCTTCACTACTGTTCTTTTATTTGAGGATTGTTTTGATTTTCATATTAAAAATAGTTTTGTTTAGGAATGTTGTCTGATATAGTGCAGCAAAGTGTTTGAATTTTGCATTTTTCTTGACCTTTAACAAGTTGGCATCTATTTGTAAAACTTTCCTTAACTATAACAAGCCTGCTTCCACACTTGACCAATTAATTTCTTCTGTCTTTACAGTCATATCCTTGAACAAATATATCAAATGTCCACAACCCCTTCAACATTTCATAAATAGTGAACATTAATCCCATAGAAAAACAACTAATTTTTCCTAGAAAAATTACCAGATAGCGAGCAGGCAAAGCCTGCTAGTTAAACTATAAAATTATAAAATAATGAACATGTTAGTTTAAGTGAATTTATTTAGACATTTCTATAAAAAGACAAAAAAAATGACTACTGCTTGTATAAACAATTGCAACCCATGACGTGTACAAATACTTAAGTATACATTATAAAAGAAAGAAAAAACTATCAAACACATTTTTTCCTAGAAATTGCAATAATATACCTTTAAACAATTTAGAATGTTATTTCCTTTATCTTTAACAAACTTCAATAGGATTACTATCTAAAGATATTGATCCTTTTATCAATCATAATAGTATAAATTATATATTAGCCAACGGAAGCCATTAGACAGCGATATCCTATACATGAATGCTTATTGTGTGAAGCCATCACAATTGTGACTCCATAAACTTAGTTATACGAGTTATATAAGAGATGTAATTCAAAAATAATGACTTACAGAATTCACTAAGAAAGATAACCCAATATTTCATACTGTAACAATAAGCTATATATAGTCTATATAATAAATGTGAATATCAGTGTGTCACACTTTCAATTTTACTCCAAGAAGCTGTAGCCCAACACATCGCAACATTTTGGAATCAGGCAGACTCCATGAGCAAATTAAAAAAATTCTACGCTGAATCTGGACCCAAAATCCGGAAACTTTGGATTACTGTGATTGTTTTCAGATTCTGCTACCTTGGCTTCTACTAATAAAAACAATTAAAAAGGTACACAATTATCTAACTTTCAATGGCTTGTGTTCAAATGAAAAAAATTACTGTTCTCAAATTACAGTGTTTCAAAATAAAATTGTCTGTGTTTTCAACTTTACTCCAAGAGGCCATAGTACATCATATACCATTTTGGACTCCTGAGCAAATTACAAACATTTCAAGCCAGGTTCAGACCCACAATCCTAAAATTTTGAATTCCCAAATTTTCATTACTGTGATTGTTTTTGGCAAATTTTTTTCAACAAAATTTTTGTACGATAATTTTTATAACGTGGAAATAAATTTAGGAATAATACAAACTAATTGTGAAATCCAGCAAAAGTCACCCATGAAAGAAAAATATTTTTTTGCACAGAATGTAAGGACCTATAATAGATCAAATTGCCTTTAAATTAAGTGGCAGCAGAAGAATTATCATTGAACTTTTGAAAGGTAAGCTTAAATATGAATGCAATACTTAAATGCAGCAATCAATTTTGAGTTCTGTAGTTTATTGTTGCTTATCACATCTACTTACACCTATCATGATGAAGGCCCAATCAAGAACCCTCTGCAGGAGCTAGCTTAAATGTTGCCTGATAGAACAGCTTTTAAGCTAGTACTGCAATATTTTATAAAACTTGATAAAATATATGAACACAACCAATAGTATTTCATTAAAACAGATTTTTTTTTATAAAATACTGAATGATATAAGATAATTATGCAAATTCATATATTTTTAAGAATAGTGAAGTGTTTATATACAAAATTATAATCTTAACTACTTGAGATTAAATATTTTTTATCCTCACACAAGCTTCTTCGGAAAAATCATTCTTTCTTCCTTCCTTTATCATATCAATTATCTTGAATCTATTTAATTCATTACCAGAATAAAATGAATGATAAAGAATTTTCTCAAGAGAGATCTTGTCAGCCACTCCCAAGTTGTTAATACTAATCTAAGAGTTCAAATAAGAAAGAACATAAAATGATCAGCATTTTTTTAAACATCATACAACTAATAAATAAATAAAAAACCCACTAAAATAGATAATCTGCATAAAGTAACAATACTTAAGAAATCTAACTTATGCACACAGGAAATCATTAGTTTTAGAAAAACTTAGAATAGGGAATAACCTGAAGGAATAACCTTAACTTAAATTTTTCCTATTTAAATGACTACATTTTTTAGATTTAGAATATAACTCTTATAAGAAAACAATGAGTTCGATTGACCTGATTTTCTACCAAAGCAATGAATTTAAAATAATATCAGATTATAACAATTCTGAAATTGTCATAATTTTATAGAAACCAATAAAATCAAAGAAATGAAATGATTGGTATTGAATTTTTGTATTGAATGGAAATAGTTCTCATTTCCAATCATTTCTTGCATAAGTCTACCATTTGTCCATGCTTAGAACATTGCTGCCATATATGGTCCAGTGCCCCTGCTATTTACCTGGAGCTCCTTGATAAGACTCAAAGGAGAATCAGTAATGTTATTGGTCCTGATCTGGTGACTCGGTTTGTCTCACCTGTCCACCATAAGGTTACATCTCTCTACCTTTTTTTATAAATAGTTTCATGGTAATTGCTCAGAGGAGCTCTTCACCATAGTGCCTAGACTGTATAAATTTAAGCACAATACTAGACTGCCAGCAAGATTTCATCAATTTACAGTTTAGCTAGCTAAAAGTAGCTGCAACTTCTATGCTAACAGTTTCTTTTCTCCCACTTCTCCCTTGTGGAACTCCCTTCCGGCTCCATGTTTTTCAGCCAACTTTAATCTTCAAAAATTTAAATGCAATAGCAATCTACTGTTCTCCTGAATGCTCTTTTCTCTTTCTACTCATTACTAATGTTTCTGTTCCTAATTCCTCCACACCCTGTAATCCCATGCATGTTAGTGGCTGTGCTGCCTTGCTTGGAGTGTCACTGATTTAAAAAAAAAAAAAAAGAAAAAAAAAGTTCCTTTGATATTTAAAATATCAATCTTTACCAGTTAATATTTAAGTCTAATTTTAAACATTTTTCTATAGTTAAATAATTTTCAGTGCCAACTTCAGGTGTTTATGGCTACTTTTTCTCTCAACCTGTTTTTGTCATTCAATGTAAATTATTATAGCTATGGTAGATGATAATTATCTTGAATTTCTAATTATTCTTTTCAATATCTACATTTTTAAGGTTTCATTCAATATTTGATATGAGACAAAATGAGTAAATATAGTTATTTAAAATATCAACAATTAAAATATACTGACCAAACAATTTAGCCAAATAGAAATAAATTATAATTTTTACAAATACAGTAGTCCACCACTATTTGGCAAACCAGTTTACCATGGTACCTGGTGTACCCCAAGATTTTGCTCTTATACCCTTAATATCGCTCACTTTTTAGAAATTCCACCCTATTTTACCAATTTCTGGGCCATCTTATTCATGATAAACAGAACAAACAGCAACCATCAGATGGGTCTTAATTTGTTTTAATAATTACACCCCTGTTATACCTTGATTTTGATGATCAGACAGCCCAAATTTTGTGAAATCTTAACACCTCAGCCATTTCACACCTAATCCAATTGTATTGGTAATAATTATACATGATTACTTCATATTTCTATTTTACATGCAATCAAGGAGTTCCTATAATAACAGACTATTTAACAGGAATTCAATCACTGCAATCAGATACTATAGATGGAGTATAAATAGGAGTACTTTTCTCTGGTTGATCATGTTCAATTTGACTGTCCATCAAGAATCTCTCATAAATAAATATAAATAGCACATAGTAATTATGGGTTGCAATTGGGAATTGCAAGAGGATGTACTTTTGAGGACGGTTAAAATTTATTGTATAAAAAATCTGGTGTAAAACACTGAAATAAGTTGAAATTTTGGGTAATTTGCTTTTTAAACCCCACACTAATTAGTATAATTTTTTGAGGTTCTTATCAAGCCATTATCTATGGTATATATGGCAATAAGGCCCAAAAATAAGATGGGTGTTCAACCTCCTCAAACAGAATTCAAGGAGACAGATAATGATTGACATTGCATTTAAATTTTTGAAGATCAAAGTTGACTCAAAAGCTAGAAGCTGGAAAAGAGTTCCACAAGTGAGAACAATAGAAGAAACTGTTAGTATAAAACTTATGACTGCATCTAGAAATTTCAACTGGTAAGACCTAGCTGACAATTTAATACTGCACTTAAATCTGTAAAGTTGAGGTAGCAAAGAAGAAAGCTCATCAGAATAATTATTATGAAAATATTTATAGAAAAGGCACAGGGATGCTATATTATAGCAGTGAAATTGAGATGTTAAATGAGGACAGATAACATTTCAAATTCTTCTTTGGATTTTATCAAGAAACTCTATATACATAGAAACATCAGACAAGATGCAGTAACAATATTCAATGCATAAACAAATGGTAACCTTATAAAAGTATAAGAGATTCTGGCAAGAAAAAATTGTCTAGCACAACACAGTGAACCAACTTTCCTAGCAGCAGACCTAGCAACTGATTCAATATAATTGTTCTACTTTATGTCAGTGGAAAACATCAACCCAAGATGGTTCAATAAGTCACTTTCCTGGAGATTAGCATCAGCCACACTGATGAAAAACAAAAAAGGTTCTGTAAAACAATTAAAAGAGAGCCGTTTTTAATTTTAGAGGCATTCAAATTAACAAGCCATTTCTTATTTTGTGTTTAGGATGTAATTTACCAATTCCTTTTTTTTTATGGCCTTAATGATTTAACTGTCTCAACTTATTGGTGATCTGATTGATCAGTGATGCAACTTTTTATTTTGAGGGTACTGGGTTGATAGACTTTCTGGTTGTTGAATCCTGACTGGTAGTAAAAAGCCCAAACTCTGATAGTGCTTAGAGAGGTTGCTCTGGTCAACAGTCACATATCTGGATATTTGAAGTGCTATATCATGCATGACAGCGGGCAACTCTGAGGTTACATTATTAGTTAGTCTTAATCACTTTCCCACCTGTTTGTATTGCCTTAAATGATGGACCGTGATAATTATTTTGGCCTTTTCTCCTTAAAAATTAGAATAATCTCATATGATAGTTACTATTAAAAGAAATAAGAGTAAATCAGAAAGCAAAAAATCCCCAACCTTTCTCCAATATTTGTGGTATTTGTATCAATTTCTGTTGTATATAATCTTTTCTCTTGAAACATTTTACCTGATAATCTTAAGGTGTAAATGATAAAAATATATTTGTTTACCAAATATTTCTTAATGACATAGGAAGCTTATCAAATCAGAGACTCAAGTTTTATACGCTCATGTTAATAGAAAATATTCACATCCAAATTTGAATACAACCATTTATTCATAACAAAGAATTTTAGTAGCTAAAAATTGAGAAAATAAACATTTCAAAACCTATCTATAAAAAAAAAGATTTCTACCTGTGTGCCTGTCTATGTGTGTGTATGCTATACGTGCATGTCCACATTTCTTAACTAATTTCAATGAAATTGTACACACACATTGCAAATTTACTAAATTAGGTCAAGACCAACTTTTCAATCTCCAGGCCACCTGGGTTTGGCAGAAAAATTGATAAAACTGAAGGTAGGTACAACTTTTTGCGAAACCCAAGTGGAAGTTACACACAAACAAAACTTTTAATGGATGAGCTGATGTTCTTTGTCCTTAATGTAAAACACAGCTCATGTTACAAGGTTTATGTAGAGTGCTTGATAGTTTTCTTGCAACATTGCCTTCACAGAAAAAAAATTGCAAAAAACTGAAAAAATTGTTTTTTTTTTTTTACTACTAAAAAAAAAAAAAAAAAAAAAAAAAAAAAAATAACTTGAATAACTTCCTCATTTTTTATCCAATTTCCTTCAAACAAGTCGTAAAACATTTGTCATCATCCAAGAAATAAGTTAGTATGGTTTTAGTCCTGCTCGCTTTCCCACATATAATAAAAAACCACAAAAAAACTGTTCAAAAAGCCAGTTTTTCAGTCATAACTCCCTGGTTTTTTATCCAATGCTTTCTAAATTTGCCATGTAAATTACATATAACACACAAATTGTCTTGCATCAATGTTTGGTTTAGATTATTTCAGTTAAGTGGATGGAATCTGTGACAAACTAGGTCCAAAATTGGCTTTTGCTATTTAGCCAATAGTTTTTTTCACAGGATTCCATCCTAAATTGGCATTTGAACAACCTTTGATGAAAAGATTGTTTGAGAAGGATTATTGAAGCATTAAAAAGAGAAAAATTCCTGAAAAACCTCTTATTAACCCCAGCTTTACAGTAAAGAAGGGGAGGGGCATCCATGCATTTGCACTTGATCCCTGACACTTGATCCCAGTTTTTGTTTGATTATTAGATTTGTGAACAATGCCATACTATTTAAAAGAAATATTACTGAATATCTAAAACATTGAAACAATTTAAACCTGAGCAATGACCACACAAGAAGTTTTTATCAATAGAATTCCTTTAAGAACAATCAAACACTTGTGAAGGACATACCATAAAAAAGATGCGGGGAGAGTAGCTTAGTATACAAACGGATGATACATACAAGCAGGGATGCAGGTAGACAAGGGAGTACAGTTATACAATTGCAGCTAAGTACACCCAAGCAATGCCAGGTACCTCGACTATTGAATGATATATTTCAGTAAATATTCCACTAAGCTCAATTAGAAATCATAATTCCTAGACTGTCTAAAATTTAATTTCTAACTATGAAAAGATAGGAACATATATAATGGCAGATATAAAAAGAAAAAAATTAATTTTATTACTAAGATGAACCCAAAGATTTCTGAATGAAAATGTATGTTAAATTTAAGTACTAAATCATACTCAAACAGTATATGAATCCAGTTTTATTACTAATATAAAAAAATGTATTATTTTCAGTTTTAACAGTATAATAAACACAGTAAATCAATGTCAAACTAGTATTTTTAAATAGTTGCATTAGCAAGTATATTTACAAATTATTTGTGTATTTACTAGACTAGGAAAAATGTTATAATATTTACTTTTTTAATGCATGCATAACTAAAATAAAACACCAATTTAATCTTTACATTTTATCACTTAATGAATTAAGTATTTACATATGATCATAGTTTTCATTGTTTAAATCAATTTTTTATGCTGAATTTATCCTCACTGTGATAGGAATATAATCATGTACCAACTATTATTCTAAATAGTTATACACTTAAAAACATTAAAAAATAATCTTAGGACAGATTTATTAAACTCCACTAGAGCAAGAAACTTAGAAATGTTTGGCAGAATTATCCATTTACTTATAATAGACTCAACAAAGTTTGAGTGCCAAGAGGCACAGTTGCTAATATATATAAAAGAACAATGTAGACTGATCAAAAGAAAACTCAGTACAGAATACAAAAAAAAAAAAAAAAAATTTAATCAATAAAACCAAAACAAGGACACAAAATGATTGGGTATTGGTGAAAATAATTACAGGTAACATAATACTTAATCCCAAGACAGTACCTTGCAAATCAACATAACTGGGAAAAAAATTCTGAATAACTTATGAATGACTGTAGAGAAAAGCAAAGACAAATTGTAAGGATTCAATTCTGCATGATGACCATATGACTGGGTCATGTGGATATCCCTCATGTTTTCACTAAATAAGGAATGTCAACATCTTGGAATGGTTTACAAAAACTAAAATTTAACTTAACATTTTAACTTCAGCTGTACAAATTAAACATTTTAAACAAATTGCAAACATTTATTCATTAAATCAGACTAATATTCTCATCTCTCCAGTTTTCCCATATAATTTCAATTAATATTTCTTTTAGTCATATTTATACAAAAATGAATGATTGGCTATGCTAATTTTAGAGCAACTATTTATTGCCCTTTGACATTGCAAGCAGCTTATATAAGTTCATATTACATTTTGAACAGATGTCTCTTCAATTGATAACAGATGGCAAAAAGAATGAAAGAAACTCAAATGGACTCATTAACTGTAAGCAATGTCTGACACTGAATCAAAAAGTCCATAATATGGCAAACAAATAGAACATGTTATACCTGCACTGCATCACTTCAATTTCAGTTCAAGTATTGAGTAATTTCATCTCTGTTCATTAAATTTCTCCTGCTTTTCCCAGTACTTAATGATACTAATTAATGCATCCATCAATAAGACTTGCATACAAGTATGCGTGCTTTTGATTAACTACCTTCATGCTTGATTTCACAGACAGATCATTAGTTTTGTGTCCAAGGTAACATTTGCTTAATACACATTAGAAAGTAAGAAATGAACTGATATGAATATTGAAAGGACAAATTTTTACAAAAGATATTTTCTCTGCAAGACAAGAAAATATTACATAACCAATTCTACATAATTAATCTCAACAAAGCTCACAAAATGGTGTTTCTTTAATGGCAGATATTAGACTAAACTGATATTGTACAAAGTTAATTTCAGAACAAGTAATCAAAATATTATTTTTGGTTTTATATCTTGGGGGGTGGGGATTTTAATACAGCTATAAAAAATGATATTACAATCAATATAATAAGGGGATGAAGAACAAGAAAAAGGAAAATATTTGCCAAAAAATAAAAAACAGGTTTGTCACAAAGTTTTACCTGCTTAATGGGAAATATTTTCTTTTTCTTTCTCTCCTTTTCCCTCCATATCTCATTCTCTGATAAAGCTTTAATAAAAGTAAAACATGTTAGATTGATAAATGTTTCCTATTTGTTCTTTATCATTTGTGTGTGTGTATGAGAGAGAGAGAGAGAGACCGGCTACTCGTTTTTCAGCATACTCATCTGCTAGCTAATCCCCGTCACAGATGTCTACTCAGGAACATTCATGCTTGTTCAACACCTACAAAGCCAAACTATGGTTTATACTGCAACTATACTGAGCAGACCTTAGTAATAGTTTCTGAGACTGATAGGTTGATTTGTCTTTTTATGGCTTTTCGAAACTTTGTGGGTTATTTAAAGCTGGAACATATCTTGGAGTGTAAGAATGATGCTTTTTTTCGTAAGTGAATATTGAATTAACAATTTTTTGAGAATAGTAATGACTTTTCCAAATATAAGTCCTAGCTGGGAAAGGAGATAGATTCATATCTTTCCTAAGATTATTTGCATGCAAGTGATGTAACAAACCTGGCTGGCATTCAAACTCTGCTCTCTGATTTCTTATTCTAAGCCATTATCCATTACACCACCTGCACATCCACACAGTTTCTAGGATAGAGCACATATAATATGGCTTAAACAACAGTTTTTGAACAACTCCAGTACACTCAAACTCTTGATCACAATGAGTTGTTACTTTGTACTAGCCCAACCATCGATAATTTCTGAATGGTTCAGTCTACTCAGTTTCACAAGACTTGAATGTAGTTTTCCAATGATGCTGTATGCTAGGATTGCCTCCCTAAACTGATAATAAATTATGACCAACATGAGGCAAAATTGATAGTGTCTTAACAACTGTGCATATCACATTAAATTTATATAAACAGATAAGTTGGCCTTGAGTGCTTCATTTTAATGTGTTGATTGCCACAGTTATTTGAAAGAATATTTGAATGACTTTGATAAATGCTAAACTTATGACCAAAACATTTAAAAATCACCAATTAGCAGTAAGGCATTATGCAGACAAGACATTGAAAGAAGTACAACTTAACAGAAAGGCTATTCTGGCACAAATAGAAGATATCTTTCATCAAGATGAAAAAAAAAAAGGAATGTGTAACACATTATATTGAACTTGTTGCATTTCTACAAATGTCCTCTCTTCAATATTGAGCTTCCTTGCCCCATGAATATAGCAAATTTGAAATTATACACACACACACACACACAAGGAGTTGATAAAAGTTATTGACAAAATTTGACCAAAGATCAGATTTTTATAGGAAAATCTTGGTTGGGCCAAGAACTTTTTGGCATCCTTCCTTATATGTACTTGGGTAGCAGTATTTTAGTAATTTGTGTACAGCTTCAATCTTGATATTAAACAACTTATTAGAAACATGGAAAAAATATAATCAAATAATTTTAAAGTACTTTCATTGGTCTTCCATCAAATTTGCATACATCAGTCCTTGTAATTTAGTATTTCCTGTTATAGAAATTTAATTCCCCAAGTGAATTTAATAAATTAATACATTTAATAATAAGAGGAAATACTAATCAAATAAAACATGGTGTATATAATATAATATATAAATGTTATGATGCAAGTATTGAAAGTTATATATTTAAGAAAAAAATAATATTTTTCAATATAAAATTTTAATCCAAAGTGAGTTACTTTGATTCAGTGAGGGTATACATGAATTAGACTTTGTGAGAATTCTTATAAAATCTTTAGGTTTAAATTTTACTTCAGGGTTGATAAATTTTATGCTATTTAAGGCAAAAAGTAATTTAACTTGATTTGCAAACTAAGCAAATTCTTTAGTGTGGTTGAATTACTGAGAAACCTATTTATACAGTTGCTGCTTTACAGTAGAGAAGTGCATGACCCACTCATAAGTACATGCTAGAAAATAAACTAAATTTTAATTTTTTTTTTCTTACATATGTAAAAATCAAAATAAATTCATCAACATCTAAAGTAAAATACTTTTTCCACATTTCTTTATGCTTGGAAATATTTATATTTACCAAACATTAATACTGAATGAATTAAAAATATTAGAAAGCCAAATATGAAAATTAGTAAAAATTTTATAAAAATGATTGAAAAACTGAAAATTACCACATGAGGAAGTTATTACTTTAAGAAAATAATATAAGTTTAAAGATACTGTAAGATTAAATAGAATTACATTTTTTTAATAATCTTAGAAACCAAATATTTCCGTAACTCTTAAACAGATGTAAAAACTAGTTTACAATTTCACTTAATATTTAGTTGTATGTATATTCACAAAAACATCTGTTCAGCATACTCATTTTTAAATATTAATACTTTAGTAGTGCAATAAAAACAGTCAAATTGTCAGATATAGATTTTCATTAAAAGAAAAATAGAAAAGTATAAAATATGCTGGTTATTTTAAATAAAAAGAAGATGAACTTCTAAGAAGATTTTATGATATTTACAAAACCTAATTTCCTCACATTACAGGTAGTGAGTGTTTTGTAAAATCACAAAGTAGATACATCAGTAAGTTCACAGCCTAATGATGAGAAAAACATCATTTGACATATTTTTCAACATACTCCCCTTCCTTCTCAATAGACTTAATTCAATAGTAAATATTAGTTACATAGATCCAATATTATATAGTGAGAATTCTAAATCAAAATTCAAGTAACTGTATATTAGGCTATATAACTCTTATAGCAATGTGAAGGGGTATATTAAAGTTTTCACAGCATTTTGAATGCTCCCAACAATAAATACCAAGTTTATAAATTCATATGACAAAAAAATGATTAAAAAACAATAGGTTTTATTGCTTTAAATCACATTTCTGATGAAAAATCAATTTATTTTCAATTTTCAGTTATCAGTATCCAAGAACTAGAATCTTTCTATAAAATATCAATGATTTTGAAAATTAACATTCTAATATAAAAGTGTTGAAACAAACTCTCAGCTAAATTCATTTCTCAATGTTTTTTCAGTTAATCAGAGTCTTTGGAAAATATTAGTGGAGTCAGGTCTTTGCTTTATGCCAGTTTGTGCAGTGACTACCAAAAAAAAATTTAGCACTATTAGGTAAGTAAAGATATTTTTTAATCACAAATAAAAGTATTTATCTTCAACAAATTCTATTACATTTTATGCCAAAGCTGTTGTGTTGTGAATTGTTAAATTCTTTTCTGGTAGATGTTTTACTATTCAACCATGACAAACAAACAACCAAACATACAAGAAGTAACAATTAAAACTATTTTTTATACTATTAAAATAGGTATCACTACAGATTCGCGATATCTATGGTTTAAAATGAACTTTTTAAAATGATCAATCTTTCTTGAAGCTTTTATTTTAGTTTTAATTTCAAGCTAATAGATTAAATAATATTAATAATATTTTCAATACACAAAATACTTTGCTGTATTTCAAAACTAATTTAAATTGGTTTGGAGGAATTTTCATTTTGAAATTGCTGAAATTTTTTATTTTAGTGCCAATTTTAGCCACCTGTCATCAGAATGTAATTCTCTTTATTTAAAACATCTTCCAAAAATAAAATATACTTTTCTGAAACTTAAAGGAATATTAATGGATTAAAAATATCTGATTTTAAACAAATAATATTTACCTTAAGTTTAAAATATCGCAAAGAATGCAATTTTTAACATGGCAGTAGCTGTTTATTTATACTGTTGAATGAAGTATGATGAACAGCTTGATGACAGATGGATGTTTATCTAATATTGTTCTATGGGGAAATTTATCCATAAAAAATAATTGAAAAATATAACACAAAAAACTTTTATATATAATTTTTAAGTACTCAGTAATCTTAAAAATTTAAGAAAATATTCTCCTTAATTTAGTGTTTTATTGAATTTTAGATAGTTTGGCTTTAAATTTACTATAGTTATTGCTCTTATTTTTTGATAATGTTGTGTATGGGCAAAAATCAGCAAGTTTATGCACATGCAAAAAAATTCAAAATTCTTTTTAAAATATTGGCATTTGATGATTTGTACGAAACTTTTCCATTTATGATTAGTAAATATAGTTTTAACTTGATAATAATAACTTAATAGTTTTAATAATAATAATAATAATAATATCTAAAAGAATACAGAATTTTAAGATTTAAAACTTAATAAATTATACTAATTAAAATTTTAAAAATGAAAACAATTCTTGTAAAAATTCATTATTCATCAAAAAAAAAAAAAACTTAACACAATAGTATCTTTAATATATCTTATTTATAACAGCAATTAAGAGCTTCTCTAATTAAATAATGTCTTGGTTTTATTGCATTTTTTATTTTATAATTCAGAGCAGATTTTTGGTAAATGGTGTGTTTAAAAAAAAAAAAATTGATGACTTAAAGTACATGTATAGAATGTATATCAGTTATACATATAGGCCAAGAGAATCATAAGAAAAATGAAGATTGTAATCATGTATATCAAATATTCATCTTAAAATGTTAAAATTATAACAAGCTTAAACATCATTATAACAAGTATATCCTATACCTCATAGTTGTTGATTTACAACTCAACTAAGAGATAAATCCAATATATCAATTTCCAACTGCCATAAATTTGCTTCCCTGTGTCTTTTCTATAAATACTTTCATAGTAATTTTTCAGATGAGCTCTTCACTATAGTACCTAAACTATGAATTTAAGTACAATACTAGATTGGCAACAATGTCTCATCAATTTACTGTTGAATTGGCTAGATGTAGCCATAAGTTCTATGCTGACAGTTTCTTTTCTCACACTTTTTGCTTGTGGAACTTTCTTCTACCTCCAGGTTTCCAACTAATTTTTCAGCAATCTTCAAAAATTTAAAGGCAATGTCATTCATTATCTACTGTCTTCCTGATTACTCTTCTATGGTTCTTGCTCCTTAATAATGTTTGTTTTCTAATTTTCACACCCAGTAATCAGTAATCCCTTGTGTCTTAGTGGCTTTACTGCCTTGCATGAGGTAAATTTGATTAAGAAGAAAAAAAAAAAAAGATTTTTTTAAAAAAGTGTGAGTTTGCTTTTATCATTCAAAAATTTTCTATATCCTATGAATAAAATAATGAATTTATCCCAGTAAGGTTTATTTAGAAGTAACCGAATACATTTTTATTTTAAAAAGGCATGAGGAAATAAAAATGGGAATTAATTATGAAAACAAATACAAATGAACAATTATGCACCAGACTATAGATTACTGCAACTTTAAATCTTATAGAAGCAATTATCTAATCTCCCCATCACCACCACCACAAAAAAGGAAAACAATGTGTGAACAAAAAAGTCATAAAAAAACACAAGTCTTAATTTTGTTCACTTTACCTATCCCATTTAAATAATCTTAAAATAGTCGCAAACGCTTCCAAAACCATTATGGGTATACTCAGATCCTCAAACACTAATAGCAATAATATTTCTGAAGCAGGCATTTATAAAATAGATTGCCAAAACTGTTCTTCCCAATATATTAGAGAAACAAGTAGAAATTTAAAAAAAACACATTTATGAGCACAAAAGAGACCTCACAAAAAACAAGTGATGCACTAGTCATACATAGAAATAAATTCAATCACAATTTTGATTTTAAAAATGCTACACTCATAAAAAAAGAAAATAACTCACTTAGAAGAAAAAAAACTTGAGAGTGCCACCATTGAATATTATCCAAATATTAATCCACGCCCAGGCTTTTTCCCTATTTCACCTTTCCTAACAGAATTACTAATCTCTCAAGCAAACATACACAACTGTATCAAGAAATCAAAAGAAAATGGTTGAATTCATCAACACAACAATAAAAACAATATTTTCACACATGACAGTACTTGACGTAATTTTCAGTTGTCTATATCAATATAATAACGCTTTCTAAATTCTTCCAGTTGCTAAGGACATTCCGTTTTGTTATTATAAGTTACTTTGTTTTAACAAATTCATTTCATTTTTGCCTTGAAAAGTCCACATTGGACGAAATGCGTCTGCTAATATTACAGTTTTCCTATTGTCTTTTACATTTATAAATATTGTCTTTTTCTACAGGTTAACTCTGAGAAATATATATATATATATATATATATATATAGTAATAATATAAATATAAATAGTTATACTTGTTTGGAAAAACCTTAGGTATTTTGGCTTGTAATTGCACAAACCAATGCCCAAAGAAAAATAAGGGATAAAAAAAGAAAGTAAGAACATGAAATTGAGGTGGAAACAATCGTCCAGAATCCCAAGAATCCCAGCTCAGAGTCCAAATAAAAAAACCTCCAAACTGAGTAAAGCAAAAATAACTATGTAAAGTGCTCAATACACTAAGTAGAGCAAACCTAACTATGAACCTAAAGAGCCAGGTAAACCTACCTAGGTTTCACCTACACGGATTGTCAGCTTACCCCGACGATCTGTGTAGGTGAAACCTAGGTAGGTTTACCTGGCTCTTTAGGTTCATAGTTTTATATATATATATATATATATATATATATATATGTGTGTGTGTGTGTGTGTGCGTACTATCCTTGTTTCTTGATACTGAAAATGTAACCAAACTAGAAAGAATAGCACAAAACCCTGCAAATAGATGAAACCAGAATCATTAATTAAGATATATATAGACCAAATAAAGAATAAGAGAATATATAAAAGCAAAGTCAAGTAATACATCTATACAAGAACCATCTTTAAGTATTGCATTCATTAAATAGTTATTTCTAAGTAAAGTGTGGTGTTTTTGTTAGTACTGTTTTATCTGTTTAAAGTCTATGAAGTGAACAAACACTGTACCCATTTTTTTCTAGACCTCTAATTATGAGCTTATTTGTATGCATAGTAAGGTAGCTTTAGGCTATACACACAATGACACTAATGAGAAAATTTCAACACCAATGATAGCTAAACAATTACAAACAAATTGTCAGGTAACAGATATGTAAGTGTAAAGTAAACTATCTTGCGAGTTTATTTTTTTTATCAACTTTTGCATCTCTTAATAAAGTATATTTGCATTCTTCAGAATAACTTATTTGATCTTTAAATCAAGTAATAAAAAATAATTAAGTAAAACAAAGAAAATAAAAGAATGACTAAATGCCAGAGCTCCAGCATTTTTTTTTAATATTTTAAAGATCTTAATTCTAAATTTTCCAGATAACTTTTTATTCTTGCATTTATCTTATATTTCAGTTAGTGTGTTACCTACAAGACTTTACTGATTTAACTTGAGTGGATCTAAATGAAAACCAAGGGTAGATCAAATATTTATTAGAATTAATTCTCAAATTGCCTCAGGACAAGAATAATCAGATATAATACTGTATGATGAATATGTTAACATTATTAAAATTGTATGGTATTTAAAACAAACATTTCAGTTTACAATATAAACAAAATCTTGTCCATACCTCTCTATACTTCTGCTCCCAACATTTATACAATTATTAAAATGAACATAAATTAAAAAGGCACATGATTTATTTATTGAGCTACATGAGTTAACAGCCAGATACACAAGAAACCTAAGTTTCAATAGATTTCAGTGAATTAATAAATTAACAGTTAACTTTCTTGGTAAAATAAAGTATTTTATAAATAATAATAGGGATGAAATATTAGATTACTTATATATATATATATATATATATATATATATATATGTCCAGCAAAGCAACTATAAAAACTGATGTGCAAAAAATTTAGAAACAGCAGTACACTGAATGATTCTACCCTCAGCAATTTTTGTCTGTATGATATATAAGTAAAGAGTTGTGTAAATGGCATACATGGGGTCCAAACAGGATTTAATACTATTTAATCATGGAAAGATTGTCTCTAAGGTGGCAATGGTTCTAATACAATTCTTATGGGCCAGAGAACATTGGACCATGGGAGACCTGGTCACATGAGACATTTTTCCAGTTCTTTCTGACAAATGGAGTTTATGTATGAAGAAAACTTCATGACATTATGGATCTAGCCTGTCATCAGGGTAATGCACAAATTGTTAGTGTCTCATATGTTTGGTTGGAGTTCACACAGATCACAAGTCAAACTATAGTGTGCCTTGACAAGTATAACATACAGAGATCTTCTTGTAAACCATGTGCACTCACTTTATTTTTATATGTACTGATGGTTCATTCCAGCAAGATAATGCAGTGCTCCATCATATTTATCTGATTTACCTGATTTAAACCCCAATGAGCCAGCTTGGAACCTCTTGTAAATCTTACAAAATTTCCTGTAGTCACACCAAATAAAAACAACTTTGTTATGGCTTGAGTCATTAATTCAATTTCTACAGATTATCAACCTATTACAGGTTATTTAACGCCATAAAATATTTCTAGATTGCAAGAATGTTTTAGATAATGGTTTAGTGATACAAGTTTTGCTAATTAAACCATAGGTGGGGAAAGTTAAATTCATACCTTTCTCCAAGGGTATTGATACACAAATGAATATAACAAACCCAACAGGAATTGGAACTCAGCATTCTAACAGTGGTTATCCATCTAGGTACTGACCAGGTTTGATGTTGCTTAACTTCAGTGATTGTACAGGAACTCAGTTATACCTTGGCACATATATGAATAGATATACCTATACAACTAAAGTACCTTTCCCTATCATGTAACCGCCATTATCCAGTTGAAAGGAAGAACTTCATATTATGTGGCAGCTGTCTAAGTTTTTGGCACTTCAGTTTATATGGCTTAATAGGCCTTGGTTGTACTGTTACATTTATTAATTCTTTGGTCCAATTTCTGGGACCATTAAAATTACTAAAATTGCTACAACAGATAGAAACAAGATGGGTTTTATTGCTAAGAGAAAATTTATACTTATAAATTATATAATATTTATTATTTGGTAGAACAGAAATCCTTATTTTAATCTGTGAATTCAAATTAAGCAACATATTTCTCTGATGCACAAACACTTTTAATGAGTTTATTGTTTTGTTTTTAACAAATATATTTGCTCAATTTATTTTATTATTTTAGCAGGAATCAAGTTTCATATAAATCACCTGAGTAAAATAACCAAATTCTAAAAATAAAGAAAAGAGAAAGGAAGATTTTACTGGATTTGCAAAGTGATTCAATGTCTATGCACACATTCATTGTTGTTAGAGGTTTTATGTCAATCATGTGTAAAGATCATCATTTTCAAATCCATATATCAAAGAACCTTGTCATAGAACTAGAGTAAATAACACACGCTAAACAGGATCCAAATTAAATTCTCTCTCTGGATGCATGTTTTTATGGGTTTATCAATGTAATATTTCATCTTTTTCTGGCTTATAAAAGGTGTAGCAGAAATACCTCACAGATTAGCAAGACATTAGTGACAATGGTGTCGTCATCTAATGTTTTGCCATTTACCAGGTATTTCTGCCACACTCTGTATTTTGTTGGAAAAATACGGATAAAAAAAAAGGAAAAAAATTTCCATAATGATATAGAGCAAAGGAAAAATCATTATTGCCAATTCAATGATAAATACAGAGTACAAGTTTTAGCCAAATTTTAAAATTTACAAAAATCAACAAGGAAGAAAGAAACAACTTATAATAATCCTCATGTAAAATTTTATAAAACATGACAGTAGTTTGTTAATAAAACACACACATGCAAACAAAATGCCATGTCCTTTCAGGATTTAGGTGATCATGGTTCTTCACAATTTTACTTTTTTTTTTACTATCTAAAATTGCTATACCTTGGGAAATATAGAAAACTGGTTTCTCATTACCATCTCCAGTTTGGAATACAGCATTTTCCTTTTCTTGAATTGATTACCACCCATGGCTAGAGAGCCTAGTCTACCCTACTATTTAACCCATAGCTTTAGAAGGAAGAGATGAATTTATGCCTCTTCTCAGGGTATTTTTTACAAAGTGTCTGCTACATGCTACACTGGAATTTAAACTCAGCTCAACAATATCAGTTTTTGCCCTGATTACTGCTATGCTGTCTGCATATATTTATTTTTCTATACTACATGCAATAACTAAATTAAGTCTACTTTTTGTAGGACAGATAAAATTATAATCTGCATTTTAATGTGGGGCCATAAAACTAGACTAGCAAGTATAAAAGAAAGTGAAATCAAACAATCCTTTGGAGCAACAATTAACTGAAGAAAAATAGACACACAATATAATCTTTAATTATTTTGTAGTTGTTACAATGAATCAAACTGTCAATCTTTTGTTAGCAGTGATCTGGTAATGGCAACTGATAAATGCGATGTGAGAAGAGTATTGTAAGAAAAGACATTTCCAGACATCTTTTCTAAGCTAATTTTCATCTAACATATTGAAAGAATTTCACTATCTCATTTCTTTGATTCAATAGTTTAAAAGATCAGAAACAAATATTTATTCTTGTATTTAATGAACAGTTCAATTCATTATCTATTTTTAACAAAAATAAATTATTACTACTAAGAAATAGAGCCCTCATCACATGGTCATTATTATTTTTTGATATATTTTTGTAATTTTTACTGTTACTTTGATTATCACAGTGAGCTTGTTTGTTTTTTTTTTTATTCAGATCTGATATTTAAGCAGTAGATATCAAAAATAAAAAAAATAACTTCCAATCCAATTTGAAATTCCATCCCTCAATCTTAGGAGCCTACCTTACTATGACAGCATCTTACCAATTAGACAATGAAAGCTCAACCAGCAGCTATAATTCAAATTAGTCATATAACTATATTTAATCTGGTTCAATCTTTGTAGCTTAATTATTAAGTTGCTGTCATGGTAAAACAGAATCACATGGTTAATGGATCTTACCAGAAGCTAATTCTTCATTTTTTGATTCACTCTGCTTAATAGTTGTATAATAAATATTTAAAAAAAAAAAAAAAAAAAAAAAAAAAAAGGGGGACAAAAACCTGGGCATTAAGAGCAAGGAAAAAATGAAAAAATTAATAATGATAGTGCTTTATATAAAAAGAAAATTTAGAAAACACAAGTCTATCTCAAAATCCTTTTTAGTTTCAATACTTCAAAAACACAAATTATTTTCTTCCACGTCCCTTCATGTTCATAACATTTGAAAAGTTCTTCAAATTCAGGTAAGAAAAAAAGGCTACATTGTATTTTGCTTCACCAAATAAAAGGTATTTTGATGGATGAAAAAAACTAAAAAGATACTATGCATATAATCAGTGTAGGTAGGTGTATGTACTAAAACTTTGGAGATAAATCAACTGATTTCAATTTAAGTATATGATTTATATCTATTCTGATATAAAGTGCCATTCTTAAGGTCATGAATCAAATCTGTTAATTTTAGTTTTAATTCAAATGTACCAGGTTTAATTGAAATCAGTGCATGCATTTTGTTTTTGTTTTTTTTTAACTAAAGTACACTGTCTGCTAATTATCATAATAGCTATAAAGGAAATTAAAGTGTTGTAGGCTTTTCTGAAAAGCAATTGACAATTTATTAATTAAAATTAATTTATAAATTATAATTACATGAAAATTCTGTAATAATACTGATTATTTATGTTAGATAAACTTTAAATTACTTCTGTAAGTCATTCTGAAGAAAGCATATATTTTTAGGTACTAAACTAATGAGCATTTGCAAAATCAAATTAATGTAAACAATTTAAATCCTGGAATGTTAAGTTTACTTATGTATAATACAGATTTTATAGTTACTATAAAGAGCTGGCTTGAAAAACAAAAGAATAAAAGTTTAACCAATCTTCAGTTCTCTCATCAGAGCTCCATCAATGACTAAAAAGAAAAACCAAAGCAAATAAAATAGAAAAACACCAAAAGACAAGATGTTATATATATTACTTATATATAAACATCAAAAGCTGATACAAAAAAAAAAAAAATCACTTGTACTTACAAAGGGAGGGCTGAAAGGACTATGTCTCTAGAACTTTCAGGTAGAAATCCGAATGAGCTTTCCTCAGGACTGAGAAAATGTCTGCTATAGGACTGAGCATACTAACAGTCAATTAACAAATATTCAGTTATCACAAAGACAGATGTATTGAAACACCTATGTAAATTACTACAATTTCCATTTCAGATACTGGCTGGCTTATAAATTTATTTTTATTTCTAACCTCTGACCCATTCACACTGTCATTTAAAAATGATAAATTAGAGAACTAATATGTTGAATAGATAGAGTATCCTTATAGATTACTGTTCAGCCAATGTTAAAATCAAAGATAAGAAATGGATTGACAGACAACAATTTTTCACACAAGCAGAAATTTGTATAGAAAACTATGTACTAACAGTGAATATTTCATAACCTAAATTAGGTGCTTTCTATTAATTTGTACTAATGTTTTTGACAATATTTTCTACTTAGGATTTTCTGAACTCTCATCTCTCCTGCCCACAAAACTTAAAACACTTAATTACATAAGGTATCACTAAATTACAAAATACAGAAAATGTGTCATGATTGTGACAATTACATTTTTGTGCAAGAGATTAATTAATGAGTGGGATAGACATTTCAGTCACATAAAAACTTATTTTGAAGGAAGGTATTTTTTCAAACCACTTATATGATTCTTGAATGAACAAATTTATAATGTTGAGTTCTAAATTTTCAACCTTGAAACGTTTTAAAAGTATCTGAAATAAAAAGTAATGACTATACCATATATGCCAGTATATAAACCCTTTAAAATTCTGAAGTGAGAATTTAATTTCAGGTCAATATTTGCCATATAATTTCAGCTTCTTTCTCTTCAAGGCACTGACACTTTCAGACCGACAAATTTCAGAGGGTCTAAATTCAGGGAGATATTTTTAGATCTTAAAAGATCAATACCAGCATATATAATAACCATCTATTAGGTAATTTAGTTTTTTTTTAGTTTTCTATGAAAAATAAAAATATTTTACTTAAAGCACTTTTTATAATAAGTATAGTGCTTGTAACACAAAAACAATTCATTATGGAGTGTAATTAAAATTGGGTTTTCAATAATTAAATATTTTTCGTGCCCTTCTCTATGAAGTAAAAATCATTCAAGTTCCAAGTGTTTGTAAGGTCTGGAAAGTTTAAAAATCTGTATCTGCTTCCTTTTTATCATTTAATAAAAACTAAATACTCTTGACAGTGAACAGCAGTCCTCAGAATTAAAGGCCATTTCTTTAAGTGGTTGAGTGAAGAGGCGGAATAATCTCTTGGCATGGATTTAAGATTCTGTTTCCGTCAATCCATTCAGATGTCAACTAAATAAAGAGCCAAGTATCAATGAAACTTTAATGCATCCTTGGTAATTGCTTGCATTGGATAAATATATGGTATCACTATTATCAGTAACATGGTTGCTATTGCATTGATACCTTAAAAAAAAAATTATCATCATTGGAAAATACTTATCCTTTGACTAAAATATTTATATCAGAGTGTCAAGATCAATGATGGAGCATTCACTATGATTTATCAGCAAGATTCACATTTTACACATACATCATTGACACTATGTATTGAAGTATTTTATTGTGTTAAAACCAGTTATAACTACTTAGTTGATATGATAGTCAGCATTAACTGACCCAATGTGTTGACATGTTGTAAACCAAACCAAACTGATACCATAGAAAAACAATTTTACTTTGGTTTGTGTTAAAGTCTCTGAATTATTCAGAAACTTATTCTGAAGCAGCAGCATATAAAACTTTATTTTCATAAACAGTGCCCATTAAAACAAAGATAACTCTTCAAAAAAGAAATTGTGATTAACCAATATTTGATTAACAAGCCAAAAACGTGAATAAACTTAAAAATATTAAAGTTTGACAAAACTGTGCTTATTTACAAGTTTATTTCTGAATCCCATATTTCCCCACATAAGTTATATGAACATCAAATTTCACTTGTTTATTTTAAAAACAAGTGAAAAAAGTCAAAAGTCTAAACTAATATCTTAGAATATGTGGATAGCATACAGAAATTACATCAACTGAATAAACAATGCTAACATTTTTAATGAGAATTAAGAAAATTAAAAACTTA